>BQNB010060341.1:11731-36966 GCA_026074375.1 Tanacetum coccineum
TTCACGTTGTATCTTCTTCGAATTCCACTACTTCTTTATCTTCCGCATTAATATGTCCATCGTGGTACTTCTTTAACCTTTATCCGTTGACTTTAAAGCTGATTCTGTTTCTATCGATGATCTTTACGGTTCCATATGGATACACAGTCTTTACCACATTTGGCCCGTACCACCTTGATTTGAGCTTACCCGGATGCATCTTAAATCTAGAGTTAAATAGCAATACCTTGTATCCCACTTTGAAATTCTTATCCCCACGAAGCCTAGAGTCGTTCCATCTCTTATTTCTTTCCTTGTAGATCCGGGTGTTTTCGTATGCTCCATCTCTCAATTCCATCAATTCATTAAGTTCCATGAAATGGTTTTTTGCTGCAGCTGTGAGATCCATATTACACTATTTTAGCGCCCAATATGCTTTATGTTCGATCTCCACAGGCAAGTGACAAGCTTTTCCATAAACCAACCTAAAGGGGGTGCATCCAGTAGGTGTTTTGTAGGCGGTTCTGAATGCCCATAACGCATCGTCGAGTTTTTCGGACCAATTCTTCAGATTATATCCAACAGATCTTTCCAAGATACGTTTAATAGCCCTATAGGTCACTTCGGTTTGCCCATTAGTTTGAGGGTGATATGCTTTGATAACTTGTGTGTTACTCCATACTTTTGCAAGGCTTTTTCAAGTTGAGAGTTACATAAATGTGTACCCCGATCACTAATTAAAGCTTTAGGAACTCTAAATCTTGCAAATAGCCTTCTTAAAAACTTAATCATAATGCGAGCATCATTTGTAGGAAGTGCTTGAGCTTTGAACCATTTTGATACATAATCCACTGCTACCAATATGTATTTGTTTCCTTTCGAGTTAGGAAAGGGTCCCATAAAGTCTAGCCCTCATATGTCAAACACATCACACACCTGAATATTGTTTTGAGGCATCTCACTCCTTGATGATATGTTTCCAAATCTTTGACATGCATCATATCTTATTACGTAATCTTTAGCATCTTTAAAGATGCTAGGCCAAAATAATCATGCTTCATGGACTTTCCTTCCAATAATTGACGCACTATGATGACCCCCAGTAGGCCTAGAATGACAATGTGTCAAGATTTCACGGATTTCGTCTCCAGCAACACATCATCTCATTATATTATCCGGGCATAGCTTGAATGTGTATGGTTCATCCCAAAAATAATTTTTTACTTGAGAGCAAAATCTTCTTTCTTTTAGCTGTCTAATTCAGAGGCACAATCTTTCCAACGATATAATTAACATAATCAGCATACCATGGTTCGTCCTCATTTAAATCAGTTTTCAATATCATAAGATGTTCGTCGGGAAACTTGTCAGCAATTTCCTCTTCTGCGAATGTTCCCAAGTTTGGGTTCTCGAGTCTTGACAAATGATCCGCAGCTAAGTTTTCTGCCCCTTTTTTATCCTTAATCTCAATGTCAAACCCTTGAAGAAGCAGAACCTAACTTATAAGTCTTGGTTTGGCATCCTGTTTGCTAAACAAATACTTCAAAGCTGAATGATCAGTATAGACTATGGTTTTTGATAAGATAAGATATGGGCGAAACTTATCAAAAGAGAAAACAACTGCAAGAAGTTCTTTTTCAGTGGTGGTGTAATGCTCTTGGGCATTATTTAGAGTTTTGTTGGCATAATAGATTAGTTTAAATTTCCCGTCTATTCGTTGTCCTAACACAGCTCCAACAGCGAAGTCACTAGCGTCGCACATTAATTCAAATGGCACGTTCAAATCGGGAGATATTATGATAGGTGTAGTGGTTAGTTTTTCTTTCAAAATGTTAAACACCTTTTTGCAATCATCGGAAAAATCAAACTTCGCGTCTTTCATTAAAATCTGGGTCATTGGTTTAAAAATCATGGAAAAGTCTTTTATGAACCTTCGGTATAATCCAACATGCCCTAGAAAGCTTCTTACTCCTTTCATGTTTGTTGGGTATGAAAATTTAGCTATCACATCAATTTTAGCACTATCAACCTCAATTCCAGCCCTAGAAATTTTGTGTCCTAAAACAATCCCTTCTTTTACCATAAAATGACATTTTTCCCAATTCAGCACAAGGTTGGTTTCTTCACATCTAGCAAGCA
The DNA here is from genome assembly GCA_026074375.1 of Tanacetum coccineum. Lineage (NCBI taxonomy): Eukaryota > Viridiplantae > Streptophyta > Magnoliopsida > Asterales > Asteraceae > Tanacetum > Tanacetum coccineum. The sequence goes on from BQNB010060341.1 coordinate 13,850, forward strand.
TCCTATCTAAATTAGCTAGACAACAGTCAAAAGAGTTACCGAATACCAAGAAGTCATCCATGAATACTTCCATAAAGTCTTCCACCATGTCATGGAAAATTGCCGTAATGAATCTTTAAAAAGTAGTTCGTGCGTTGCATAATCCAAACGGCATTTGTCGGTAAGCAAAAGTTCCATAAGGACAAGTGAATGTTGTCTTTTCTTGATCTTCGGGTGCGATTAGAAGTTGGAAGAATCATGAAAAACCATATTTTTATACCAAAAATGGCCTTTAAATGAACAAATTATGCAAGTTATGCTTGTATATTGCTTGTTTTGTCATTTGTGAGGTGTAGGTACGGATATTGCAAAAATCACAAGAAAACGGTCAAAACCGGACAAACACGGACACGGGGATGGATAGAGTGCACAAGAGCCGAAAGTTTCTAGCAAAAGGTCATTAAAAGTTAACCCTTGGTCAACAATGGTCAACTCATAAAATGCCAAAACCCCCCAAAATACCCTTAATATTAAATAACTTTCACCAAAAGCCCCTAAACCCTAACACCGTTATCTCCTTTTTATTAAAGAGATAACAGTCGTTATCCCTTTATAACAATACCCTTTTATCCCAAGCCCGAATCCATAAACCTGTGGCCCAACTCCTTTATACCCGAGCCTAAGTCAACAACCACACCCCTCGGTCAAACAATCTTATAAAAAGAAAAGAAAAGAAGGCGGGAAAGTTTGTTTTTACTATTCATCTATCGTCTTCATTTTTACCTGCATAAAAAACAAAGGGTAAATCCCAATTGACGTAGCCAAAAGAAGATTCCAAGTACTAAGCATCATGTCAGCAAAAGGAAACGTCACCAAAGCCTCTGATTGGTCAAGCTTACAAGGGAATGACATACGGGATCCTAAAGAAACACACAAGGAATGAAAAATTACACTAAATCCTTTGTTAAAGAAGTACAAAGCCTTTGACATACGGATTGCCACGCTGGCAATCCGTGTGCACACTTATTGATCAAACGGCCTAGAATGAGGATCCAATGATTGCAAGAAATGGACGCATGAGATTAAAAGATCAAGAGGAGCGTTTGAGACCTGGAAGCTTCTTCTCAAGCCTATAAATAAAGGGGCACCCTCACTCACAAAGGGAAGGAGGAGTTAGTTTTTAGCAGCTTAGTGTAGCTTTTAAATTTAGCAAATGTAATTTTCAATTTAATGTTTTCAGTCATTGTAATCTCATTTTCAAGTTGTAATCAGTTTTTCTATTAATAAAAGTTAAGTTTACTAATAACTCAATTGTCTTTTATTTACTTTTATGCAAAATGTTTAAATAAGCTCTCTTTTGTTCACTTAAGCTCAATAAGCTCTTAAATCTACTCATAAGCTAGCTGTTTACTCAGTAAAGCCATCAAAGCTTTACTGAGCTTATACTACTTAAAATCCACTCTCAAATATACCTCAGCTTTTAATATGGAAGGGAAGCCAGTAATGGAAGGGCTTCCAAGACCACACCAGCTTATCCTAGGATAAGCTGGAGCTTGTTGATAGCTCAAAAGAGCATTTATAAGCCTTGTTTGTGCAAAGGCATCTTGTGAGTTCATATTTCTCTCTTTTATAGCTTAATACTGCTCTCTAGTTTAAATTCTGCTTAAATTAGCTTAATACTTGCTTATTTCTGTTTAAATTTGCTTAGTAGTGCTTATTATACTTGTTTCATGCTTATTCAGTTAATTAGATAGTATAGATCTTAGTTTCTTAAAATCTGTCATAAAATCAGTGAAAAACCAAAAATATTAGCATAGTTGAGTAGCTTATTATTCTGGCTTATTTGTTTATTAAAAGTTGTTCATTAGGTCTGTTTATAGCTTATCATTGTCTGGTATTTGCAAATTGTACCTTAATTCTCAAATTCATAAGCTAAAAATGAGTTTAATCATTTTAAAGGGGTGTTTGGCACAAGACAACACTAACTTGAGTTAGTGCTGTCAAAGGCAATTTGACCTTTTAAATTGATTTTTGAATTTCATTTTGAGGATTATGATGTTAGGAATTAAGGCTTTTGTAGGCTTAAAATAGGTTTAATTAAGTTGGTATGTAAGTTGTATGAATTTGTGGTAAATAGCTCAAATCCACAAGTCTTTTAGCTCAAATATATTCTAGCTGATTTAAGTGCCTTTTTTGCTTAAATTTTGGTGTTAAAATGGAGTATTAAGTCTGCAATGTATGGTGTTGTGATTTGGTTTTAAGAAGTGTCAATTGCACCAGATAGGATGAAAGGATTTAAGGCCATTTTTAAGCTTAATTTTCAGACAAAGTAGGAATTAGGATTTGTAATTGGGAGCACAAGTAGAATTTAGGTCAATCTATCTAGATTAGGGCTTATTTTAGTTTAATTAGTTTTTTAGATTATCTGTTTTTAATCTGCAAGTTTGTTATTTGTCATTTTCATAAAAAGTAAAAAAAAATAATATAGTTTTCTGCCTGCATTGCCTTTTTCAAGTAGCTTTTTTATTATCCATTTGAATTTCAAAATGTTTTTTAAAAGAAGTTTTAAGTAGCTTATAGGCCAATCTTTAAGCTGGTAAAAATTAGATTTTCATAAGGATCAATCTGTGAGCTTAAAATTAAGCTCAAAGTTAGCATTTTGTCTATTTTGAAATATGTGGTGCACCAAATTGCTTAATTTGATAATTGAGCTTATGGCTTGTGTTTTGTGCTTAATTCTAGCTTAGATTAGCTTATTAGGTTAGGCTTAGCTTATAAATAGCTTAATTAGTCCTAGAGTTAGCTTATTTCATTCTTTGAGCTTATTTGCAGTTAGCTTTAAAGAAATTTTAAGTGTTTTAGCCTTTTTAAGGTTTCTGTCATTTTTAGCTTATTGTAGCTCATTTTCTTTGCTTATTTTTGTTCTCTTATGCTTATTAGATATAGCTTATTATCTGCTGTTGCTTTTTTTCTTGATAGTTGCAAAATTGTGCTAAAAATTGAAAACAATTTAGCACTTTTTAGTTTTAAGCTTTTAAGTAAACTGTTCCCTTTTAGTGCATATTTGTGTGCTTATTTTTAAGTTTCAAAAAGTTTGTTTTTACAAAAGTTGCTTAGTTTTAAGTGTTCTAAAAAGTTATAAAAAAATGGCAAAAATAAAAACACTTGGGATAGTGGGAAGCCCCGGGTGAGCAAGACTCGAACCCGGGACCTCTACCACCATCAACCAAGCGTTTTAACCCAACACACTCAACCATTGTGCTACAATAGCTCATCCGTCCTATTTTGCATGTATTATTCCTATATCCACTTTTTGGCCCATTAAGCTTATAAGCACGTTTTGATTTTCAACAACTTATTTTGATAAGCTGTTTTGCCTAGCTTATTTTTCTTAGGATTATCATAGTTTAAGCAATTTTTCAGAATTTTTTCAGATTTTTTATAAACGTTTAGTATTTTTTATATTTAATTTTCCTTTAAATCATTTTTAATTCATAAAAAATTATAAAAAAGTCAAAAAAATGTAATTTTTTTTAGAAAATTTTCTTTTAACATTTAGAACCTAGGAAAATTAGATTTGCTTTCGTAGGACTTAAATTGCAAAATCTTGTTTTTTAAAGAACGGGATTGAATCCCGTTCATAATTATTGTGTTTTTAAGCTTAAAACTCTCTCGTTTTTGTTCTAGTTTTCTTTGTCCTAGCTTTTTAGTTAATTTAGACTTATAAAAACCAAAAATATCATTTAGGACTTAATTTTGTTAATTTAGGGTTTTTAGGTCCCGTTTAGGATTTCCGTTTTACATTTTTAGTTAAAGTTTAATTTCCCGTTATTAAAGTTAGGTTTAATTGTCCCTTAATTTGCTCACTATTAGGATTTTAGAAAACAAATCTTCTTCGAACCAATTCAAGTCATTGTCCAAATAACAAATGAGGTCTCAATTTCATAAGTCTTTGGGAAAACGACCCGGTAAATTTTTGTGTAGAAATTGCTACTAATCTTTGTCCTCAAGGATTTTTTAGTAATTTTCTTTATACTTATATATTATACGTATTATTATAATTGGTTTTTAAACGATCAAACCCCATCACTATCCCTCAACCCCACTTTACAAACAGCCAATTCCACCTTGGCAATCCCATGAGTTCTTATTGGTTGATGAACAAAGACAAAGAATCAAGGGTCCAGATTGATAGACTTGGTGACCAAGAAAATTTGATGGCTATGATGAAGACTTGAAGCTCCTCATACATGAAGCACACCCTCTTATCTCACTCACAGAAGTAGCACAGTTTGAAGACCCAAGACCTTCATAATTCTCTATAAATAGGACCTTGTAAGCCCATATGAGGCATATTCAGTTTACTAGCTTATTTTAGTGTAACTTAGATTATTTTCAAGTATTGTAACTCTTTTTAAGAATTAATAAAAGTTTGATGTTTTAAGTAAAATACTGTTTTTTATGTTCAAGTCTCATTTGAGTTAAAAAAAAGGTTTTATAAGCTATCATAAGCTCTTATTTACACTTTATTTAAGCTATTATACTTAAACAAGATAAACTTTTCCATAGAATATAGAGTTTAAGCATTTTTACCAAAAATCACTCAAAAAGCTATTGTGGGGTTTATGGGGTTTACCAACTTGTTTTAAACAAGCTGGAGCTTCGTTTTTTTTGAGACAATGTTTGTCGTTCAGTTCTTAAGGTTGTCGTTGTTTGTTGTAAAATAAATATTTATTCCTCTTTTTCGTTTGGTTCTTGACAGTGTGACATATAGTTGTCCGTGTGAGAATACTGTCTTTTGTTATAAGCAAACCAACCTTAGATAGTGTCTGGCCTTGGCTCTTAGTAATTTCATTGTCACGATAATGTCAATTGGAAGATACCTATAAAAAATATCACATTACACAATAAGCACTATATTGGAAACAACCCTAAGGCAAAAACAGACGCAATCTGCTTTTAGCTCTGCTTGTTATAATCTTGTAAGAAACAGTAAACAATAAGTTAATTAAGGCGCGTAAATTTATATCCTTAAGTAAAGGGCAGGGACCCGTCTACAACTTAATGAAGACTTTGGAGCTGGACATAAGTTCAAAAGGCCTAAAAATCATAAAACTAAATATCGAATGTATCTATTTGTTAAGATAAACTACAACATATAAATAATAATGAGTACTACCTCTTCTCGCTGTCTTCCATCAGTACCCTCAAGATCCATTACTATGGTGCAAGGCTCAATACCGACACATCTTGCCATCCAAATACCTTTTGTGGTTTGAGACCATATTAAAAAATAATTGTTACTTCCAACAATACCTTAAAACTCTCCGCCCAATGGGCGGGCCTTGAAACTAGTGTATATATATATATATATATATATATATATATATAATAGTAACATTACCCGCCCAACGGGCGGGTTCGGTTCATAAAATATTTTTTGAGACAATGTTTGTCGTTCAGTTCTAATGGTTGTCGTGTTTGTGTAAACATAAATATTTATTTCTCTTTTTCGTTTGTTTTTGACAGTGTGACATATAGTTGTCCGTGTGAGAATATTGTCTTTGTTATAAGCAAACCAATCTTAGATAGTGTCTGGCCTTGGCTCTTAGTAATTTTCATTGTCACGATAATGTCAATCGGAAGATACCTATAAAAAAATATCACATTACACAATAAGCACTATATTGGAAACAGCTAAGGGCAAAAAGAGCACTCTGCTTTTCGAATGCAGTATCATCTTGTAGAAACAGAAAATATAAGTTCATAAGGCGCGTAAAATTATATCCTTAAGTAAAGGGCAGGGACCCGTCTACAACTTAATGAAGACTTTGGAGCTGGACATAAGTTCAAAAGGCCTAAAAATCATAAAACTAAATATCGAGTGTATCTTATTTGTTAAGATAAACTACAACATATAAATAATAATGAGTACTACCTCTTCTCGCTGTCTTCCATCAGTACCCTCAAGATCCATTACTATGGTGCAAGGCTCAATACCGACACATCTTGCCATCCAAATACCTTTTGTGGTTTGAGACCTATTAAAAGAGCAATGCAGTAAGTTAGCAATACTCATGACAGATGAAAAAGAGCCACGACACGCAGCAAAATGCATACATACCTTTCCCCTATAAGCATCTATTTCCCTGAAGTTTGTGTGAAATAGATTGTTCAGAAGTGTGCTCTTCCCTGTTACAAACACAAACACAAAGTTGTAACACAATCTCGATAATAACTTTTCAAACACTTATATCGGGTGTTAAAATGATAACACTGAAAGTTAATGTATCACCATAGCTACAGGATAAATGGCTTGGTTTAAAATTCTAATTTAAATGTCAAATAAGTTTACTTTTTGACGGATTATAGAAAGCATACCACTACTTTAAGGTCCCATGATGGCAACGACAGCGTACGAAAGCCCGCATTCAGACATCTTGACTTGCTTGATGAAACTATCAAGGCCTTCAACATTAAATGTGCCATCTCCTTCTATGAGGTGGCAGCAACCCACTTCTTTAATTGAACAAACACATGAATTAGTGAATCACAGTTTTTACCTCAACATCTCAAATATGACGCCATATTTCCAACACAAAAGTTGCTAAACCGACATAAAGACCTAATCAATCAATATATATTCATTCTTACTAAAGCTAAAATGTTACTCTATGGTTCAGAAAATCACATGAAAAAAATCATCATATTTATGCCATTGTAAAACGATTGCTAATTTTGTTTCATAGGAGGGCCAAAGTCAATAATACATAATTGCCATTGCCTATTTAACGACATGGGCTTAAATCTTACTACTACATCGTTCGGGGAACACCTAACAACAAAACATTCTCCACGTGACCAGAGTCAACATTCCAATTATTACACCTAAAGCTTAAACACAACCATCAGATATAGATATAGAACACAAAAAAACTATAACATTAAGGAAATCTTACTTTGGTGTTGATATAAGTCATTTGATAATCTCAATAACTATAATCTCCTGCATATTTTTCGGTTAACATCATCAATCTAAAAAATTACGCCTCTTAAATACTTCTGTACATAAATTACAGAAGGTATACCAAAATATATGTACAGATGTATGTACATGAACTTCCATCAGCAACTTTTACCAGAATGGACACCACCTGAAAAGAAATTGAAAATATCAGTTTACATCAAACATGTGCTTTTGGTGTTTTTATTTTCAATTGCAACTACAATACGCGTACTGCAATAAGAAAAGACGTAAAGGATAATGCCATTAGTTGTATTACATATTCTTTAAACTTTGTTGTGAAAATAACCCTCTTGCAAGTCGATTTAATTAGAGACCCTAAAACCTCAACTTGGCTCAAAAAAATAACCCAATCATAAAACTCAAAATCCAAGTTAACCATGATTAATACTTGAACCGAAAGAACCTGCAAATAAGTACCATCCATTATAATCAAATTCCTTTTATATAATTAAAAGAAAAGGATAGCCTGATGTGAATATAGAAAAGAAAACTAAAAGACAAAACTTTGTCTTTTTGTTAATCCTTTTAAAAACAACATCAACTTTTCTCCTTTGTGATTACTTAAGAATCAACACATAAATCGAATATCAATCACAACCAGTTTTTTGAAAAAGTGAGCACTATCCGTAAAGCATGAGTAATAAGTAAAAATACATACTTTAAGGTAATATGCCTTTTTAATATGAGAAGCAGATGCGTCGTCAGGCTTAACTCCCAATATGTCATAATACTCGGTCTCCTTCACCATAGCTGATCACAAATTCAGATTCTACAAAAAAAACTATCAAACACAATAAGAACTTCTAACCACGTTATACTTTTAAATATTACAATGAAGCTAAAGATCTAATAGATCCATTTGACGTACCGAGAGAAGCATGCATACATGTATCGACAAGGGTAATTACTAATATGCCATTATATTAATCATTAGAAGAACAGATTAGAAGCCTCTTTCACAAATCAATGCTTGCAACAAACACCTAAATATTCGTTTGGGCTTCAACATATCTTCTCTTTGTATGTGTGAATAAGAAATTATGAATTTAATAACCAAATTTGAGATATATTAGGTCAGGATATTGCTATTATCAAATATAACGTGATCACTCTATGACTCTTCCATAATATTTTTCACTATAATTAAAGAATGGATAATACACATATTTAGTTGAAGTTTATCAACATGGTATGATAAAATTCGAAATTTAATGATAAGTGTGTCCATGTCATCGTTGAGGTGGCGTTGAGTCACTATTTCATATTAATCCAGTCATAGTTAGCCCCATATATAAGTTATAGATATATATATAAGTCAAATAAAGTCAAACATTGACCTTATAATATAAAATGGGTTAATATGGAACTTGTGAGTTTTTGTAAAAATGGTAATCACTATTAGTATTATGACAATCGTGTTTTGGATTTAACAACTTTTAACGAATAAACTTAACTAGTTGCGGTGTAGAAAATAAATATACTATACGTATAAAAGTCAGCGTAAAAGTCAAACGGAGATTTTAACCGACATTAATATGTCGTAAAGGTTAATTCGGTTAATAAAATAATATCAACGGATATTTTAAGAACAACGGGTATTTTACGACTGTTGGTCGGTTCTAAAAATGAGAAGTCTAAAAATAGTAACTTTTGTAATATTCGGATATAATTTCGATACGAGTAATTAATAACCAAATTGGGTGTCGAATGTACGACGAAATAAATAAATATTATCATAAATATAATTAAATGACGGGACTTACTAAAAATGGTAGCTTTCCGAAAATAGTAACTTTCCAAAAATAGAAAGTTATTGAAAATAGAAAGTTTTCAATAAAGTATTGTAACGTGTAAGTAAAAGAATGATCGTAACTCAATTATGTGGGGTTTAGGATCTAAGACGCGCAAGTGGATTTCTCATCACATGTGTATGTATTATCTATATAGTTTTAATAGTTGCGATGTACGCACTATTCGATCGTACCTTATTGTATAGTAATCGAGCGACATAAATTATAGGTCGCGGTTGAGTTCGTTGTCGAGCCGTCTTTGGATTGTTTTGGTTATTTTGATCTTCGGCTTCGATCAAGGTGAGTTCACAGCCTCGCTTTTGAACTGTTTTAAAACCCGCGAGGGGGATACATGCTTGTTTTGAAAATTGAACGCAATGTGTTTTGATGCGTGATATGATTCCATGCTATGAGTTTATGCCTTTGACTGTGTACTCGTTAATTACCGAGGAGGTAAACGGTGAATGCATTAAATAGATCTATTGGGTTTGACAACCCTGTCCGGGGTATGAATCCGAAGGTGAGCACCATGTAACAGACATTTTGTATTGAGAAAGGGGTAGTGGCATACTACCCGGTCACTTATTTGTCTATCATGATAAATGTGTTAAGGTTCGGTACACGGGCTCATGTGGTGGAAATCATGATATAACTTGCCTTGCAAGCAATGTTATAGTTGTTTTGTGGAACTAAACATGCGTTCTGACCGTTATTTGTAAACTCTATGAATTCACTCAACGTTTTTGTTGACGTTTTTAAGCATGTATATCAGGTTTAGATGCTGTTGCTGGCTTGGATGGAACGGAACACGGATATCAAAGACTGTGTCTCGGTGAAATATTTTGTATAGTCAAACAAGAAGGATGCTTTGGAAAAGAAGTCGTGTCATGACTTTTTGAAATGAAATTTCTAAGTTAATTTGGGACCTTGTAACTCTGATTTTTCTCATATAAATAAAATAAGTTTTGTTTTATAAACGTATCGTTTTAACGTTTACAGGGACTCGTGTGACTGTATTATGAAGTAGCACCCCAAATGTTGTATTCCGCTGCGTATCGTATTTTGGGGGTGTTACACGCGGATAAGCTGCTCAAGAATAAAATATCACAACAACAGTTCGATTTTGAATGCAAATCCCTATCTGATTCCGTACTGGAAAAACCGTTATTGACAATGTGTTATTTAAAAATCCGCATGTTATATATACTATGTTTTAGAACCCGTTCAAGACACAAGCTGATCAATACATATACGGTTCTTTTTTCCATCTTTCTCGAGACGCCCGATTAGCTAACGACACAAGTGATCGATTTTAGTCCTGCAGTATAAGAGCTAATAACAAAAAATTGTGTGTTATCGACATAGATATCACCGTTGTTGATGACACATATATAAAATACGTTGTTTTCTTTTATTGTTAGTTCTTCTACTGTAGGACGCAACCCGATTCCCTTTACAATTAACTATACAGACGTATCGAGAATGTACAATGTGTTCTTTCACATTCATACACATAAAAGACGTTTATCATCAATAGAATGCGTTCTACCAAAGAACACTTCGAAATCGAAGAGAACGTCGTGGAAAATGATTTGGTGCAAATCACTTTCCGCCATTTCCTCTTCGGTTTCCCATTGTTCTTCGTAAAAACCCATATTTGAGTCTGTAGTAGAAAAACCATTATTGACAATTTTCACATGTTATATACACTATACTTTAGTACTTGTTTAAGAAACAAGCCGCTCATTACATATATGGCCCTTTTTCCATGTTTCTCGAAAATTCTATTATCGGCTAGCGCCTTTTGCGAATTTGTAATCGAAAGGACACAAACTACTTTACTGTGTCATATTCGGCTCCACAAGAGACTCTTACCAGGGATAAAATGCGTTCCACCAAAGAACGTTGAGGAATGAAAGAGAATAACGTGACAAATAGTCTGGTGCATATTACTTTTCGCCTCACCATCTTTTACTTCATGTCCTTCTTTGTGCACGTTTATCTTATTACCGATAAGCAGCTTTTGTGGGGCTGAAAATTGCACCAAGTAAAATTCAGAAATTTCCAGACGAATATATTGCTTATTTATAACCATTTAAAATGGGTTTCTTTAAGGCGTTCTATCATTTCGAAATTAAAAAAACCCGGATAACCCCGCGCTCCGCAGCGGATAGAAATCCTCGTTTAAGATTATTTGAAGGGTTTCATGTAGTTTTTAATATCTCAAATTAGACCTGCTCATCCTTCTTATGAACGCTAGTAACATCTTTTTGTTTATTTGTTAGTTCTCATAACTAAAATGCTTCTTTTAAATTTCCCTATACTCATGCAAATAAATTTAATAATCATTGTGTTACCTTTTAATTCCTTTTATTAATTTTTTGGCCGATATGACAATGTAGAATTCCGTGTTTGATGCTTCTGCCAATGGTATAAATTAGTGCATTATTTTGTATTGCTAGATGATTATAGATATGATAAATGCAGACAACCTTTTAGACTTGATGGATGCATATCATATCCTATGATACTTGCTTTATCCATCGTAAACGACTCACTAAAACCAAGCAAAAAAAAAAAAACTATCATAACACGCGGACACCAAACTTCTCGTTTTAGCTAACTTGCTAAAAATTACAAAATCTTAACAAGGAAGGTACCAAACCTCACTTTTCCATAAAAACAATTCAATCATTCCAAATTAAATAATTGACTTAATTTGCTCTAAAGTCACATTAATTATTAACACTAACATAAAAAAACAGGGCACCCTCTTTTCACAGATCCAAAAATAACAAAAATAAATCTTCAAGGAAAAAAAAAAAATCCCCTTTTTCATTTTTCCGATCAATAAATCAATCAAATCAGCGTCGTTCGATCCAAATCCAACCGCCGGCGACCACCATGTCGGCCGCCGTGATACTCATTGCTTCGTTTCTTCTAGTTTTGTCTCCGGTGTTTGGGTCTGAGTATGATCACAAGGTTAAAAAAACCCTAATTTTGATTGATTCTATAGATCCTTGTTTAAATCTTTGATTTGATTTGAAAATTGGGTCAAGAATTGAGCTTAGGGTTTAGATCTCATTGCTTCATTACTTGTTACAGTTACTGTGAAAACAAAGTTTTCTTTTTGATGACGTCAGCATTTTGGATTGGTTAATTAGTATAAATGCAGGATAAAAAGAGTAAATTTTCGGCGCTTTTTTTTTTGGATGCTTGTAGTTTTTGATAGATCTATTAGGCCAGGTATTATGTAATTTTGGTTCGTAAAGTTTAGAGGAGTTGTTTGTAAAAAATGTCTCTGCTGCGGAAAAGTATGAGTTGTGCAGGTGAAGTAACACGTATAAAAAGAAAGGATTGAGTTAGTACCTAAAAACATGTATCACATATCAGTGATCCCTTTAGTATATAAAGTTTTAGTTAGTGAAGCGAACGACGTAAAATGGATTTCTTTTTTTCCATGTATCAGAGGCAGATGCAGTTTCGATTGCTTTAGAATAGTTACTACTTATTAGGACTAGGCACAGTGCGTATGATTACTTTTCCATTGTGCTTGGTATTACACGACCGGGTGTTTACCAAATTAAGTGGCTAGATATGAACCTCTTAATTAGCCTCTTAAAGGGGAGAGGGAAGCTTTAATGCCTCTCCCAATTAAGATGCATTAAGGATTTGGGCCCATTTTTTTTCACCACTAAGAAGAAAAGAAACACCCATTTATAAGCTATTGGGTCATAGTTGCTTCTTGGTATCAAGGCTTGATTTTGATGACCCAAAATGTATCATGTGTGCCACCTAATAGTTTGAATCGGTCGAGTGATTGAAAAAAGGACGAATGGGTCGCATTTCCGACCGATTCGTGTGATTGTGTTGTGTGTGTGTTGAATTAAATACAAATGGATTTTTGTGGGGTATGTTTTTTGTAGTGTAGGTCGCCTTACTGTGCCAAGGTCACTACTGTGCCCAGCCTCGGTGAACTCATTTAATTGATTATAATGCTCCATTATGTTTGTTCTTTATTACCGCTATTAGTATTTATCTTTTATAGACTTCTGATTTGATACTTAAGAGTTAAGAGTTACGTTGTACTTTAGTTTTCAGCCTATATATAAAGGCTAGTAAGCTGTATGAGAGAGAAAATGTTTTAAAGATGAATAAAAGTCAGCTTGTTAAGCCGAAAGTAGTCGATTGTGTTCTTGTTCTTAGTGTGGTGCTGTTGCTTTCTCACTATAAACATCAATTTTAACATCTCAGATGACATGGTTGCAGAGAATTATTTCTAGTTTCCAGAATGATTGAAATCACTAGAATCAGAGTTCCGAGCAAAGAGTTACGGCCAAAATCCTTACGGTTGCTCAGCAGCTAAATGACCCATACAAATCTGATTAGGTCCACTGTTAGAGCCCGAACCAGCTCGAGCTAATTCATTCACCGAGTCTGGTTTACTCCAGAAGCTGTTTTTACATCTATGGTAGCAATTCTCGAGGCTAACAATGTCAGTCTTGGTCCCCAAGTGCCTGCTTTTCCATGACTATTTCTGTATTACATTGGTTGGGAATAATTTCAATCTTCTTCAACTTGAGGAGTGCATTTTTCTGCGCAAGTTAATACTGGTCCAACTTTGGCAAAAATAGAAGTTTTGGGCGTACTGTCAATATTTAGTTATCTAGGGGTTCGAATGTATACAAATCTGGTAGTATGATTGTCGATTATCTAGAAATTTGGATTATATATTATAACTATTCTAGCCCAGGTGATAGCTACCCATGCTTTTTTAAGGGTTTTTATTACGGTCTGTAAAATGAGCCAGATAGATGCTTCTTAATAGGTAAAGCTTTAGGGCAGAGGGATTAGGCTGTGATACTGAATTTTGATCATTACCAATATAAGTACTGATTACGGAATGCAACTGACCAAACTAATTCATGTTGGTCATTCCTTGTTCTATTTATTGTGACACAATTATCTGGTTGTTAATTATATGTCTCAGTGTTATTAGTTTGGAGGTATTGTCATGGTCGATTATGCATCTTTTTGTATATATTTCGATATGTATTTTGACAACCTTGCTGTTTCGTTTTGCAGTATCAAACAGATGACGCAATTAACCTTTGGGTGAATAAAGTCGGGCCTTACAATAATCCACAAGAAACATACAACTACTACAGCCTTCCATTTTGTCGTCGACCTGGTAAACCCGGGCATAAGTGGGGTGGTCTTGGTGAAGTATTGGGTGGAAATGAGCTTATTGACAGCCAATTTGACATCAAATTTCAAAGTACGTTGGTCACTGTATTTTATATAGTTGTGTCATATGTAAGTCAAATGGTACCTGACATGTTTTATTTGGCAGAGAATGTGGAGAAGACCAAAATTTGTGAGCTTGAACTCGATGAAGCGAAGGTTAAGGTGTTCAAGGAGGCTATTGAGAATAACTATTGGTTTGAATTTTTCATGGGTATGCCTTCTAGTTTTTTTACTTCTTGTTTAGATAAGATTTTATTATTTTATGCTGTGCTGATACGGCATGCGCTTGTTGTGTTAAATGCCAAAACTGTTTGTTTACACTTTATTCGTATCACTGTTTCTTTTTTTATGCATTTGTATATCTTATCTACCATCTGATCTCATTTTCTTTGGTCTTTGCTGCGTGAACATGCTCTCAGATGACCTGCCATTGTGGGGTATGCGTCAATTAAACACCTTTTCTCTTGACGTAATTTATTTTCAGTTTCATGCTAGTATGTAACGCTAATGCTTCTTTTATTGCACACTTGTTGTTTCTATAGGTTTTGTTGGTGAGCTACATTCTGATAGGAACAACGACAACAAACATATGATGTTCACACATAAGAACATTACAATTCAATACAACAAAGATCAGGTCTTTTGTTTTTTTATATGTATATGATCTTTTATGGTGGTACATGGATCTCATAGTTCACCTTGTTCTTATATAATGTTTTTCTCTTGATACAGATCATTCATGTTAATCTCACTCAAGAGAACCCAAAACCGCTGGAAGCTGGGAAAACACTTGACATGACTTACTCGGTCACGTGGAGCGAAACTAACGTCACTTTCGCACGGCGTTTTGATGTTTATCTGGATTACCATTTCTTTGAGCATCAGGTATGAGAACCGCCTTCTTCGTTTTAAAGGACTATTATTTTATGACACTTATGAATTTCACTCACGAGGTTAAGCCTTCTGTTTAATAATACAGATTCATTGGTTCTCCATATTCAATTCGTTCATGATGGTTATCTTCCTCACTGGGTTGGTTTCAATGATACTGATGCGAACGCTAAGAAATGACTATGCCAAGTATGCTCGGGAAGATGACGATTTGGAAAGTCTGGTAATGTCTCTTTACTTAATGAGTTCTTTTAAGTGGTAGCAATCAGTTGGCAGCTATTGAAATGCTTGTTTTTCAGGAAAGAGATGTAAGTGAAGAATCTGGATGGAAACTTGTGCATGGAGATGTCTTCCGACCACCCCGCAATTTGGTTTTGTTGTCAGCAGTTGTTGGAACAGGTGCTCAGTTGGCGTTACTGATTCTTCTCGTCATCTTGTTTGCAATTGTTGCAACATTGTACATCGGGTACGTCATAGCAGTTAGTAGTCTACTTGTAGTTAACTATTTGAGAAATGCAGTTAGAGAATACTCTTCCTGGCAGATTTCTGCATTCACATACGTTTTTTTTTTCTAAAAAGGGGAGAAAATGTCTCCTATTTAAGAAGATGCTGGGATGCTTACCTCAGTATAAGATTCTTTATCATTATTTAATTATGAATGCGGAATTTGGAACCTGTCAATCTCATAACATAATTGTGCTTTTGCTTTCTGTTATTAGGAGAGGAGCAATTGTCACGACATTCATAGTCTGTTATGCTCTCACATCATTTGTTTCTGGGTATGTGAGCGGTGGCATGTATTCACGGAATGGTGGTAAGGACTGTATTTAATGATTGTATTTTACTATTGAAGTCTCTCCTAGTGGTAGCAATTATGACCCATGTACTTATTCTAAAGAAAGGTATTTTGGGAACCCAACCAGTATCCAAGTTATCCGTTTTGACCTGAGCTTGCTCTGATCCACTCACCCAGATTGCTACCTTTACTTTGATATCTGCTATAGTTTCTTGAGCATACTCTAATGACTACTAGCCATATGCTGATAACCTTCTGTCTTCTTTACTGCAGGGAAACATTGGATAAAGTCGATGATCCTGACTGCATCTCTTTTCCCATTTTTGTGCTTTGGAATTGGCTTTGTTCTAAACACCATTGCTATATTTTATGGGTCTCTGGCTGCAATTCCATTTGGCACAATGGTGGTTGTTTTCGTCATCTGGGCTTTCATCTCTTTTCCTCTCGCTCTTCTTGGTACAGTTGTTGGAAGAAACTGGAGCGGTGCTCCTAACAACCCTTGTCGCGTCAAGACCATTCCTCGCCCTATTCCTGAAAAGAAGTGGTATCTCACACCATCTGTAGTCTCCATAATGGGAGGACTGCTACCTTTTGGTAGTATTTTCATTGAGATGTACTTTGTCTTCACATCCTTCTGGAATTACAAGGTATCTTGAAACACGTGTTGCTATTACATCTGTTAGTTCTAATAATTTATCTTGCCTTAAAAAACACATGATAATAGAGAAAAGATTGGGAGGACTGAATATTTTACTAAGGTTATGCCTAAACATGTGTGTTAGTTGTTTATTGGTTTGTGATATAGTGGGTCCCTTGGCTGCAACCAACAGGATGTTGCCAGGGTTAGGCATGAAATTAGGTACATCTTTAGGTCTCCCTATCATTTCTAATATTGGTCTGATGGTCTTAGACTCTTAGTTACGATGAAGTATATTCTTTTTGGACAATGGACATAGAGGCTTATAGTGAGAAACTATTAAAATCTGCATACAGCTAGGACTTGGAGATTATTGGTGCTTCTTTATTCATAAATCGAGCTGATATCTGAAGTCCCAAACATGTATTAAATATATCTTTGTGTGGCAGGTGTACTACGTTTACGGGTTTATGCTACTTGTTTTCCTGATTCTGATCATCGTGACTGTGTGCGTGACAATTGTGGGAACATATTTCCTGCTTAACGCCGAGAATTATTACTGGCAATGGACTTCATTCTTCTCAGCGGCCTCAACAGCTATTTATGTCTACTTGTATTCGGTATATTACTACTATGTCAAGACTAAGATGTCAGGCTTCTTCCAAACCAGCTTCTACTTCGGATACACGGCCATGTTCTGTCTCGGTTTAGGAATTCTCTGCGGTGAGTTTTATTCCATTATATTCTTTAATTATATGTTTGATTTGTCTTTTTAGAGTTAGACATTTGACTTGGTACATACTGTTTTAGTAGAGGGCAATTTTGGTCCCTTCTGTTTATAAATGGTCAACTCATATTCATCTCTAATGGTTCAAATCAGTAAGTTAACTAAAAAAATAACGGGTTAGATGGGTCGAAGGAGTCGAAATGCATAATTTTAAGAGCTTAAGAAATGGATCATCTCAACGTGGCTCGTTTTGCTGCTGAATATTTACCTGTTTTGATCAGTCCGTCTTTCCACCTCCAGTTTTTTAGCAAACGATTGAAAGTCATAAAATGTTTTGATCACTATTTGTAACTTGTAATGTTGACGATGGGCAGAAAGGTAATATCGTCTAATTTTTGCCTGATCGCAAATTGTTTATTTTTGCCTGATCGCAAATTGTTCAGGCATCCAAAATGAGATTTTATGCTTCTGAACATAAAAGGATAATCACATGTATTTTTTTGTTCCATTTTATTGAGTCTTCCTTTCCCAAATTAAAATTTCAGGAGCGGTCGGCCATTTGGGCTCTAATCTATTTGTTAGACGGATCTACCGAAACATCAAGTGTGATTAAGTATCTTCATGGAAGAACAATGCCCCGCAGTGGCCTCCCCGGTTTTGTAGTTTATTTTGTCGATACTTGCGTCAGATCTAAATGAGGGGTTTCGGCGACTGGTTATTATATGTATCTTTTGAGGAATGGGGTCTTCTTTATTTCGTGGAAGGAAGGAAGGAATGTTAGAAGAAAGGTTTAGAGGATAAATGCAGAAATTGTTTTTATTATGAAGAAAAAGAGGGTTAAGTTCAAAACTGTTTGTTAATGTAGCAAGCTCACAAGAAACAACTTGTTATATACATGTTCTTATTGTATTCTTATTATTCATCGGCCATTCAAAAAAGTTAACTCTCGTACTGTTTTTTAGTTCTTTATTACTCCCAGGTTACGGATGAAACGAGTTGAGGTTCAGTTTGATCCGTAATCACGTACCCATGTTGAATATAGTTCCCTCTGATAACAAGCAAATAACCTTTTTTTAAAAACCAGAAGCTAAACTACGAAACATGTTCCAGTCCATGTTCACATGTCTGGGCAGGTTTGTGGTATCAACTTGCAACTTTGTAAATATGCTCAAAGTAGTATTTGTTAATATTAAATTAAATCAAACCGACTCAATTTCGTAAACTCTACAAAAGCTTGCGGCAGAACTAGGTTGAGCTTATCAATGTGAGCTTCCGTTGTCTGTATTCGAGACATCAATCAGGTGTATTCATGATATAAATAGCACATATAGGGATTTTGCTAAACCACCACCTTTAGTAATGCTCTAAATAATATCTTAAACATGACCCAATCTGCTATTTTTACCTGCAGTTATTTGTGGGGCCGGATAATGATTAATAACAATAACTGCTGACCAATCAGGCTGTGACACACAGCCTGTGTCCCCACCTTAACATGTGCCCCTGGGGCACATGTTAGAAAAACCCAAAAATATACATTATTAGACCCATGCATGTAATATTTTATTAGAGTGATAATTAGTTCAAACTCTATGTATGTGATGACTGATTTGAACCTTGAAGGCTGGTTTGGCTTATAATTCTGCACCAGTTTCTTGGGTGAGTACCTTTGCGTTCCAGCAACCGAATTAGACAAACGTAGATATAAGCTAAAGAAGGCATACTTGATAATGGTAAGATGAGATGGAATCTAGATTTGCTCAAAGTGACATCCAGTAACAAATGGGATAGTCAAGGATTGGAATGATATGGAGAAAATCTGGCGTAATACCTTCTACAACGAGCTCCATGTGGAACCTAAAGACCACCCCGTCTTACTTACGGAGCCACCCTTGAACTCCAAAGAAAACAGCAAGAAAATGACTCAAATGATGTTTGAGAAATTTAATATTCTAGCACTATATGTGTTTGAGAAATTTTAGCACTATATGTCTCAAACCAGTCTTTCATGTCTCTTTTTGCAAGTGGTATTACAACTGGTATGTACTTTTTAACCTAAGGTATGGTTATTTTGTTCCTTCCACAAAAGGCTAATCTTGTCATTTTATATGTTAAGGTATAATGGTTGAATCTGGTCATGGTGTTGGTCAAATGGTGCCTATATATGAAGGCTCTGTCCTCCGAGATGCTACCCTCGATATAGATATAGGGGGCGTGGAGGTCACAAAGTTCATGGAGAGCATCACTCAAATATGTGATCTCTTACATGTATCCTTTTATTAATCTTACAGCATGGAAGTTGCCCATGACATATGTTGCTCATGATTACCAACGTGAACTTCCAGATGGAGAGATGTTCACAGTAGGGTCCGAGTTGTTTTGATCCTCGGAAATATTATTCCAACCATCTTAAGCTGGCATGAATGGCTCTAAAGGAATCCATGACATGATGTGTGATGTGGATATTGGGGAAGAGCTTTATCGGAATATAGTGCTCAGTGGTGGTTCGACTATGTCCGTTTTGTGGAACGTATGACCAAGAAAATCAGCACACTTGCTCCTCTAAAACAATAATTAAAGTGTTGGCCCCAAGTGAACGGAAATACACCGCTTGAATCGGAGGAGCTGTGCAAGGTGGCATAAGTGCAAAACAAACAGTTTGGGTAACGGGTCAAAAGGGGTGGTATTGTCCGGTTGTGTTGACTGAGACACTTTTGGGTGGCCGCTTTCTTTCTTCTTTTTTTTTTCTAAGAAATATAAGTATTCAAAAATAATTATGAATATAAAGAAATATTTCTTCAAGTCCCGTAAACTGATCCAAAATTTGAGTAGTTTATATTGTTGTGTTTAATATTTGCAGATGTGCATTTCTATGGCTGAGTATTATGACTCAGGTGCATCCATTGTCTACCAGAAATGCTTTTGAAGTTGCTTGTTTGCTAAGAGCTAACATTGTTTTTGAAAAATAATACCTTCAAAGAGCAAGTTATTGTGTTAAATAGCCGAATGAACATGTTTATGGTAATTGAATGTGGAACTTTCTGTTTGTGGTGGTGAACAGGTTACTATTTCTATTTTCTGATTGTTAGGCATATTAACAATCCAGTCAGGCTTCAATACCCTTATTTGATTCCTATGTAATTTTCTAGCTTCTTGCTAGTGGTTCTAATAAAGTTGCCGTTCAAAAAAAAAAACAATCCAGTCAGGCAGTATCATAGCATTTCAAACACCTTTTTCATGTGTTTGTACTCCTTTTCACCATATTCCATCTAATTTTGTACAGTAGTTGCTCACTACGGTGTTAATCTTTTGGATATCCCAAATTTAGCAAAACATGTTATATGGGTCATCTTGGGATGCTTTCTACTGACAACAGGGTAAGCAAGTGAAAGACCATTCCGTTTGAAATTGCAGATCTTAAAAGTCTTAAACAGAATCACACAAGAAACATTTAAAGACTCAATACCATCCGAAGACAAGAAATCACATTATTTAAGCACCTGATGAAGTGGCTTCAGATTGTGATGTGCCATAATCATGTTTGTACTGCTCCACGGCCTCGCACTCCACATCGTAGTCATATTCATTAATACATTGCTGCAGAAAAAAAAAGTTACAATTCTAATTAAAGTTAAAACTTTTTTGAAACTAATTCAGCATTATATCAGGTTTCTTAGAATTACTACCTCTAAAAAGTTGGACATCTTCGTAACTTCAACGGCACCTTTCCATGCACCAAGGTCCCTTTCGGATGGAGCCACAACAATAATATCCTCTATCTTACCGCCAAGTTGACTGTACTCATCTTTAATTTCCTTCTCAAACCTTGCTGGGAAACCTCTAATCAAAGTATTGCCACCACTTAGAACGATGTGCCCAAACAAGTCTTTTCTTACGTCTTCAGGACATTGTTGTATCAGCTCACATGCAACCTTATGCAACCCTGAACACGCTACTCCGCCGAGATTCGGTTCAAACAACACCTCTGGGCCCTTAGTAAATACCCCATTTTCAAAAACTATTGCCTGTCCATCAGATAGGTGATCAGATACTGTTTCAGTATTGCTTACAGCTTCTTGGGGGGAGGATGCAACATTTGAGTGTTTCTCCTTAAATCCATACAGAACTTCCTTTGGTAAGACATGCTCTTGCTCGAGCAGCAGGTTTTCCAAAAAATCAGTAACTCTTGCACCTGCCAAAGGAATAGGCAAAACCCGATCCTGAAGAGCATGACCCCGATACACAGCGGTCACATACGTATATGCTTCGCCACTATCAACGACAAGTCCTACAATATTTAAACTAAAGGTTAACCGTATTATAGGGTAAACGAATGACAAAAATAACTTGGCAACAGTTACTGGTTTTACCTGTCAGCTTTTTTGTTTGATACATAGATAATACGGATTTATTACAAACAATCAAACCTTTAACAAATAATCTCTTAAAAGCTTGGGTAATCATATCCTTGTTGTTTCCATCAGGATGACCAAAATGCGACTGAGTAAGGAATAGTACAGCCTATTTAGGGTCAACCTTAAGAACTTTGAAAATATGTAGCCAAATTATCTCAATATCCTCAAAGCTTTGGATCTTTCCATCACGATAAGGGTGTTTCAAGTCCAAGAGACCAGCATGCCTGAAAGACATCGCCTCATCACCGACATAGGATTCCTTAAAACGAACTGAATCCGCAACATTACGTTTTGGGTAACCCACAACCGAACGAACTTTTTGAGGTGCCGAGTCTGTCGATAATCCAAATTTAGTAAATCTGGTTCCATGATCAACAACAACGATTGGAGGTTCAGGCTCCACTTCATGTTCTGGTTCCATTATGCAACCTTCAAACAATTTGAATTAGCTTTTTTAATTCTTAATATACAAAGTATAATTCCCATGTTAACTAATTTGTTTATTGACTGAATCATTCTAAAAATAAATTCTGTAAAGTACCATATACTACAAGTTCATTAACTTAGAAAAACAACTGAACAACTGGGATTTCACTAAATTGACTGTCCGTGTGTTTCGCTTGTGACTCACTCCAACACTAACAAAGAAATACACACTATGTAACTAAACACATATATGAGCTTGTGCCGATCATTTGCGCCCAATATATCAGAATCACAGACATGAAGAATCCAAAATCAGTATCGTTGCATATCTTAAATCTGTCATTTTAACGGTAGACATCAACATATGTAATACTTATTCAAGAACCATAAGCATTCAAAATCGTATCATTTCATTTATAATAATACACACGAATTTTCACGTTTATATATAAGGTAAAAGCCATAATAAATACTCTACGTACTCACAACTATAACTCATTATACTCTATTAATTTGTAAATGGTTCATTACACAATGTCAAACCGGCAATAACAAGTTTAGTGGTGACGTGGAAACTTTTTTTCTTTTCTTTTTTTTAATCCATGTGATGTTCCATATAAGCAATCCAAAAAACCCTAATCCTAAATCTGCAAATGCTTTTCCCCCAATTCAATCAACCCTAAAAATATTTAATCCAAAAAAACCACTAGCTCGTCGAGTTCTTCAATCCACACAACCCTAACCCTCCCCCCCAACATCATTAACTATGTCAACTTCTTCAATCAATTCGAGGAGGCGTCCTCCAACACATTGTCAATGTGGAAAACCACTAGCTCGTCGAGTTGCTTGGACTAACATCAATCCATGTAGAAGGTTCTTTAATTGTCGTAATTCAACTGTAAGTAACTATATTTTACTTTTAGTTAGTAATTATCTAATTAAATGTTGGTGTGTTTGATCTATTTTAAGACATAATTATTGCTTATATAGAATCCTGGTATGCCACATTGCAACTCTTTCTATTGGATTGATCCTGACCTACCAAATGAGTGGTACAAATCTCAGCTTTTAGAGTTGTATTTAACTTTGAATCAAGAACAAAGGGTACACTTCTTGGGTCAGTTATCTGCACAAGAGAGACTTGAAATTCTTCAGGATGAGTTTGATGTTTATCAAAATGAA
>BQNB010060342.1:0-31427 GCA_026074375.1 Tanacetum coccineum
CTCATAGTTTCTTTGGATTTATTCAGAGAACTATAAGTCGTTTAAGGCTCATTGAGATCCTGTTGATAAGGACCTACACAGATGTTACAAAAACATCCTACGAATTTTCTCAATACAGATGCTGTCAAACATCCTACGAATTTTCTTCGAATGTTAAATGCGTCAATGGTCAACTAGAAACCACAGCCTAGACGGGGATGGTCAGTCCCGATAGATCTATCCATAACACTAGCGTATACCCAGCAGGTAATTAACGGTTCATGATAAAAGGGGTCTTAGCGGCAGAAGGGTACTTAGGCAATAATGTAATCAGGAAATAGCATACAGTTTTGAAAACACTTGTGTCCAAAGAAATCAAGCATGTAATCTCCCCCGAATTTAATAAAACAAGTAGTAGAAAAAGGGGCTACGAACTCACCTTGAGTGAATGGTAATCAACAAGTATTCAAAATAGAAAATGCGTCACGAAGGAATCCGAAGGCAACCTAATCCAATATAGGTCGTATAAGTACTAAACACTTTGATTATTTATAGGTCGTATAGCTCATCATACTATCGTTCGGGCTATCATAATTAAGAGGTCGTGTAGTGAACGTATGAGGAGCTAGGACACTTTAAATCGTAAATCCAACAACTCGTCGATACGCCACCCCGAAGAGGCCTCATTATGAAACTCCCTAGTAATATAGTACTTTGATAACTAATACAACGTATGATTCTATATAGCTACATCACCGTCTACTCGTGTTTGCGAAATAATATTTAAATTGCATTTGCTAAATATTATTCGTGTATTTGAACTCGTATAATCGAATATATAATTCAATTGTCTTTGTAAAATAATATTTATAAAGTTTAAGACATGTATAAATATTATATAAATGATTCTAAAATGTTTCGCAAAAATTTATTTTAAAAACGAACCAACACTATTCACCTCAGGAAATAGTGCACAAGTTAGAAAATAATGCGTAACTTTCTCGTTTTAAGCCCGTTTCTTACGTTTCTTATGCCCACATTTTCGTATTAAGTCGAGTTATCAAAATATAACATTTTTAAAATTTTTAGTTTTTCTGATGAATAGTGATTTTTACTGTTCATAACAGATATATACTTATTTTTATAGTTTTTGTTATCGTAAACTCGTAAACGTCGTATTTTATTCGTTATAAATCGGTTTTTCGAGTTTCTTATCATTTTGGAATCGTCATGAGGCGTATTATTTTTATGTAATGTCAAACCTACTGTATGAAGTCGAAATCAAATCACCCTTTTATTATCCAAGTGTGTTCATTTATAAAGAGTTTGTTTTATTAACTTTATAAAACTCGTAAACGTCGTATTTTATTCGTTATAGCTCCGTTTTTAACGATTCTTTCGAGGACGTTCTCGTTTTTGAAAGTTCTATAATTTTATGAGGTTTACAAAAATATAACTTTCTGTCATGAATAGTAACTTTTATAAAAATAGTTTTATAAAAGTATTAATTGTCGTAAACTCGCGAAATTCATAACTCGTTCGTTATTAATTGAAAAATTACGATTCTTATCATTTTGGAATCCTAAAAATTCTTTTACGACTCTGTTTAATAGCGTATAACTTGTTTTTACCATAACTTTTTCGTTATTAATCCGTTTGACAAGTTTCTTACTTTTTTTCCATGATATAACGATAATACGCCTTCATGTCTTTGGACACAAAGTACATAACGAATGTTATAGCACCCCAATCTTGTCTTAAACACTGTATGCTATTTCCTGATTACATTATTGCCCTAAGCTCATGACACCGAACCTTAACGTAATAAACTGTAATCAAACCAGTACTTGAGGTTTGTGCCCCAACACGGATACAGATGTTACAAAAACATCCTACGAATTTTCTCAATACAGATGCTGCCAAACATCCTACAAATTTTCTTCGAATGTTAAATGCGTCAATGGTCAACTAGAAACCACAGCCTAGACGGGGATGGTCAGTCCCGATGGATCTATCCATAACACTAGCGTATACCCAGCAGGTAATTAACGGTTACATGATAGAAGGGACTTTAGAGTGGCGGAAGGGTACTTAGGCAATAATGTAAAAAGGAAATAGCATAACAGTATGAAAGACCTTGTGTCAAAAGAAATCATGCAATTTAATCTCCCCCGTGAATGTTAATAAAAACAAGTTAGTGAGAAAAAGGGGCTCGAACTCACCTTGAGTGACATGGCTCAATCCACAAGTATTCGCGAAAAAGGAAAATACGTACGAAAGGAAATCCGAAGGCAACCTAATCCATATAGGTCGTATAAGTACTAAAACACTTTGATTAATTATAGGTCGTTAGCTCATCATGACTATCGTTCTGGGCTAACAAATTAAGAGGTCGTGTAGTGAACGAATGAGGACTAGGACACTTTAAATCGTAAATCCAACAACTCGTCAGATAACGCCACCACCGAAAAGGCCTCATTATATGAAACTCCCTAGTCTAAATAAAAACATATAATAGTACTTTGATAACTAAAAACATCGAATGATCTATATAGCAACATCACCTTCTACTCGTCGTTTGCGAAATAATATTTAAATTGCATTTGCTAAATATTATTCGTGTATTTGAACACGTATAATCGAATATATAAATTCAATTTGTCCTTTGGAAAATAATATTATAAATGTTTAAAGACATGTAAAAATATTATACTAAATGTATTCTAAAATGTTTCCTGCAAAAATTTATTTAAGAAACGAACAACTACTATTCACCTCAAGGAAATATGCAAGTTAGAAAATAATGCGTAACTTTCTCGTTTTAAGCCCGTTTCTTACGTTTCTTATGTCCACAGTTTCGTATTAAGTCGAGTTATCAAAATATAACATTTTTAAAATTTTAGTTTTACTGATGAATAGTGATTTTTACTGTTCATAACAGATATATACTTATTTTTATAGTTTTTGTTATCGTAAACTCGTAAACGTCGTATTTTATTCGTTATAGCTCCGATCTATATTTGTATAATCCGTTATATCTCCGATTGACGCATTTAAATATGGATAGATCCGTTATTACATGTCTTAAACTTTATAAATATTATAAAGTTTAAGACATGTCTTATAAAGCCTTTATTCGTTATAGCACCCCCAAAATCGGGTCGCAGCGGAATGGTAACATTGGGGTGCTACTTCAAAGTACAACAATCAAGATATAGGAAACGACCATAAATGGACGTTTAAGACAAGATTTCATTTGATGCCATAGCAAAATATCAGAGTTCATACATTAGGTCCCATAAGTTTTAAAAGTCATAAACCTTCTTAATTAAACAAAGCTTCATAATACCAAAAGATGACTTAAGTTTTTAAAGATAATAAAAGTTGCAATAAACTTTAGATAAAACACAGAATCCGTCTTCATTGATATCCGCCACGGCTCCCGTCCAATCTTCATACTCTAGGACCTGAAATTACATGCTAAAAGTCAACACAAAGGTTGAGTGAAATCATAGGTTTATCAGGAAATAGCGTGGACCACAAGATCGAAGTAATAGTAGACTATGAAACACATTCAATAGTCTAAAACATGTATTATTGCCCTAAGCTCATGACACCGAACCTTAACGTAATAAACTGTAATCAAACCAGTACAAGTATAATATTATATCTCCGATACAAGTTTAAGACATGTATAAATATTATAAAGTTTAAGACATGTATAAGACATTTGATATTTATAAATATTATAAAGTTTAAGACATGTATAAATATTATATCTCCGATACAAGTTTAAGACATGACACCGAACCTTAACGTAATAAACTGTAATCAAACCAGTACAAGTTTAAGACATGTATAAGACATTTAAATATTTATAAAGTTTAAGACATGTATAAATATTATATCTCCGATACAAGTATAATCCGTTATAACTGATTAATAACGGATTATACAAATATATATCATATATGATATATATGATATATTTGAGCAACTGAAGGAGCTATCCGACAAAGGCTTTATAAGACCTAGTTCCTCGCCCTGGGGAGCTCCGGTCTTGTTTGTCAAGAAGAAAGACGGATCATTCCGGATGTGCATTGACTACCGGGAACTGAATAAATTAACGGTGAAGAACCGTTATCCGCTCCCAAGAATTGATGACCTATTTGATCAGCTCCAAGGGTCGAGTGTCTACTCGAAGATTGACTTAAGATCAGGTTATCACCAATTGAGGGTTCGGGAAGAAGACATTCCGAAGACTGCCTTCAGAACTCGTTATGGTCATTACGAATTTCAAGTTATGCCGTTTGGTTTGACAAACGCACCTGCTGTGTTTATGGACCTCATGAACCGAGTGTGCAAACCTTACCTGGACAAATTCGTAATTGTCTTTATTGATGATATTTTGATCTATTCCAAGAGCAAGCAAGAGCACGAAAAGCATCTGAAGATAATATTGGAGTTGTTGAAGAAAGAGGAGTTGTATGCCAAGTTTTCCAAATGTGAATTTTGGATTCCTAAGGTACAGTTCCTCGGTCACGTGATCGATAGTGAAGGAATCCATGTAGATCCAGCCAAGATTGAATCCATTAAGGATTGGACATCTCCTAAGTCACCAACGGAGATTCGTCAATTTTTAGGTCTTGCTGGGTATTACCGAAGATTCATTGAAGGGTTTTCAAAAATCGCCAAACCTATGACCAAGCTCACCCAGAAGAAGGTTAAGTTTGAATGGGGCGATAAACAAGAAGCAGCTTTTCAACTGTTGAAGCAAAAGTTGTGCAGTGCACCAATCCTTGCATTACCTGAAGGAAGCGAAGATTTCATCGCATACTGCGACGCTTCGAAGAAGGGTTTGGGCGCTGTATTGATGCAGAGAGAAAAAGTGATTTCTTATGCATCACGCCAGTTGAAGATTCATGAGAAGAACTATACCAACTCAGATTTAGGAACTTGTCAGTGGTATTATTAATTTATTCTGCTCTCTAGATCTGGGGAGACTATTATTTATACGGAACCAAGTGTACATTGTTCACCGACCACAAAGAGTTTGCAACACATTTTAGATCATAAAGAGCTGAAATGAGGCAAGTCGATGTTGGATGTTGTTATAACGTGATTATGATTGCGATTTTTCGTTATCACCGGGGAAAGCATATGTTGGTGCTTGTGACGCTTTTAAGCAGGAAGAAACGAGAACCACCAGTAGAGTTCGAGCCCTTGGTTATGAGGGGGGGTCTATTTAGTTTGGATCTTCCCAAACTGACTTAAATGACTCAGACGAAGCGCGAAAAAACCCGGAACATTAAGAGGTAGACGTTGGGGCAATGTTGGTTGAAATGGGCTAAATTTCCAGGTAAGCTATAAGAGAACAAAAGTTGGAAATCCGTGAGGATGGAAACCCTGTGCCTCAATGGCAGGAGTTGGTTACCTCTGTTTATGGCGATTTACGGAACTGTGATAATGCACGAAATCCATAAATCGAAATACTTATTCATCCGGGTTCTGACAAAAAGTACCAAGACATAAGAAGTTATACTGGTGGCCCAACATGGGATAGCCGATAGCCTTTTATGTTAATAAGTGCTTGACCTGTCTAAAGGTCAAGGGGCCGAACATCAAAGGGCAGTCTGGATTGTTGTACCAACCCAAGATACCCGAATGGAAGTGGGTAACATCACCATGGATTTGTCACGAAGCTTCCTTAGAACGTATCAAGGTTATGACACAATTTGGGGTGATCGTTGACCGACTCACTAATCTGCGATCTTCACACCGATGAGAGAGGGACCGTTCTTTGGATAATACTGCAAGATTGTACCTATACTCTCAGTATACGCTTACCCCAGACAGGCCCGAGCCAACCACTCCGATCGTGTGTCGCACCCATCCTATCATACCGCGACCCATCCATGCACACACAGACAGTCAACCTCTCTGACCGAATCAGTCTGCACCCGAGAGATTCGCATAAATTTCTGGAGGTTCACTTCAGGTGCTTTGGGTACAAACTTGGATATGAGTACTGCGTACCATCCGCAAACCGACGGGCAAAGCGAGAGGACAATTCAAACTCTCGAAGATATGCTGCGTGCCTGTGCGATCGACTTTGGAAAGGGTTGGGTTAACCATTTGCCATTAGTCGAGTTCTCATATAACAATAGCTATCACGCTAGCATCAAGGCCGCACCATTTGAAGCACTTTATGGTCGGAAGTGTCGCTCACCTGTTTGTTGGACTGAAGTTGGAGAAGCTCAGATACTCGGTCCAGAACTAATCCAAGAAACCACTGAGAAAATCATTCAGATCAAGCAAAGAATGCAAGCTGCTCGTGACCGACAGAAGAGTTATGCTGACTTAAAGCGTAAACCAATGGAATTCCAAGTCGGGGACAAGGTCATGCTTAAGGTCTCGCCTTGGAAAGGGGTCGTACGTTTTGGCAAACGGGGGAAGTTGAACCTTGGTAGTTGGTCCTTGTTAAGGTGATTGAAAGAGTTGGAGAAGTGGCTTACAAGCTTGAACTTCCAGAAGAATTGAGCAGAGTCCATAATACATTTCATGTATCTAATCTGAAAAAGTGTCATGCCGACGAACCATTAGCCGTTCCGTTGGATGGACTTCATCTGGATGACAAGCTTCATTTTGTTGAGGAACCGGTAGAAATAGTGGGCCATGAAGTTAAACGGTTAAAGCGAAGTCGGATCCCATTGGTCAAAGTTCGATGGACTCTTAGAGTGGTATGAGTACACTGTGGGAGCGTGAAGACCAATCAAAAAAGATAATATCCACACCTTTTCCACCAAGACACACCGTGTCATGTGCTGCATTGTGAGCCTTGAGGGACAAGGCTCTTTAAGGGTGGAAGTCTATAACTCCTGTGTTTTCATGTGTTTGACGACGTCAATAAATGTACTATTCATTTTTAGTATTGTACGCATTGCTTGTAATTTCATGAATTAAGTTTAAATCGCGTAAGCCCAAAAATTGACGTATCAATCTTAAACGGGATCAAACAATTAAAATATTTACATCAAGCAGGGTTATATAATTATTTTAGGATAATTATAACATTATTAATGTTATTTTTTTCATCGGATACGTAAAGTGTATAGTTCGCGATAAATTGCGTTTTGGCACTCCCGGAACCACAAAAATTTCTCTACGCGTCAAACAAATACCCACTTTTATACCCAATACATAAAAATTACATAAATATATCATATATATCTTTGTTTTGCCGAATTACTTGCATCATGTACAAAGATATACATGAAAATTGACATAATACTTGCAACTTGGTCAATTACATACCATACCTCATCTTGTCAACCCCATTCCTACCTTACCTTGACCAAGAGCCATACCTTGACCCATGACTAAGACTTGGCCATCCCTAGGACACCCCTTATGTCTCCTTGACCAAGTATACATCTTATATACATACACATAACTAGCAACTAACACATACATCACCAACACTTAGAAAAATCAACCAAAAACTTCTCTTTTGCTCTATCTTTGGCCACGGCACAAAAACACCTCCCAACCAAATCCATACAAAATTTTCTACAACCCTTACACTTCTATATACAATATTCTATAGGTGATGTACTAAGGCATTTGCAAGCATTGGTTAACCATTTCCAAGTTATAATCAAGAAAAAGGAAAGTAAGGGTTTATAAAGTGCAAGTTTGGGTTTTGTGGCTAAACAAGGGTTTAGCACTTGATTATCATCACCATCATACATCTTAAGGTCCACTTGAACTCTTTATATTCTTGTAATTTTCATTACTATGCATATGATATTTCTACTTAGCTTAAATCACCATTTAGGTTTTAATCATGAAAATAAAGTTTTCACTTGAAATGACCACATGGATTACTTATATACATGTTATGTTATTACTTACATTATGTTAAAAAGGATGAGAAAATGTTGTATCATATTGTTTTGGTGTAAACATGATTATGGATTAATTAGGGTTTTCATAACTTCATATTGTTTCACTTTAAATGAAATACAATAAGGACATGTTAATATTGATTATGGACTTTTAATCATGTTAATAGAACACTAAAATAAGTTCATATGGAAAGAAATACACTTGTACACACTTGGTTATGTGTAAAAATGATTATTGACAAAACTAGTAAATTAGAGATTTTATTAAGTTAATGTTCTGTTTCTTTAAAGTATTTCATGAATTAGTTAACCTTTGTAAACTTGGGAACATTAAGGGACTATTATGGACAAAGGACACATTAATATATGTATGATTTATAAAGTATATGATAATATGAGGACTTTGTAAAATCACAAAAGTAATAAAGTATAAAGAAAAGATCATAAATGGACTTAATAAACAAGCATGAACATTCTGTCCCAAATTCGGATTTTTACATATTTATTTTATATTTTTATAAGATAATACATTTCACGACGATTCCGAAAAAGTAAGAAACTTGTTAAACGGATTAATAACGAAAAAGTTACGTTAAAAACGAGTTATACGTTAATAAACGAAGTCGTAAAGGAATTTTTATAAAAACATTTTTATAAAAATTATAAACAGCAAGGGTTGGTATTTTTAACAAATAATACATA
Organism: Tanacetum coccineum; assembly: GCA_026074375.1. NCBI lineage: Eukaryota > Viridiplantae > Streptophyta > Magnoliopsida > Asterales > Asteraceae > Tanacetum > Tanacetum coccineum. Next base: position 8,589 of record BQNB010060342.1, read on the forward strand.
TTTTTAGGATTCCAAAATGATAAGAATCGTAATTTTTCAATTAATAACGAACGAGTTATGAATTTCGCGAGTTTACGACAATTAATACTTTTATAAAACTATTTTTATAAAAGTTACTATTCATGACAGAAAGTTATATTTTTTTAAACCTCATAAATATATAGAACTTTCAAATACGAGAACGTCCTCGAAAGAATCGTTAAAAACGGAGCTATAACGAATAAAATACGACATTTACGGGTTTTACGACGACGAATACGATTTTTTAAAGTCACGTCTGATGTGGAACAGTAAAAAGTTATGTTCACAAGTAGGTCCGAAATTCAAAATATGTCAATTTATGATAACCCGTCTTAATTCGAAAAAGATGGACATAAGAACGCGAGAATCGGGCTGTAAAAGCGAATGTTTCGCAGTTTTACTAACGGTTATTTATAAACGTTTTAACTATATTAAACACAAATTTTACCAAAACCAATAGTTGGTGTTGGAAATATATAGATATTATGTGGTTATCAAAGTACTATATTACTAGGGAGTTTCATAATGAGGCCTCTTCGGATGGCGTTTCGACGAGTTGTTGGATTTACGATTTAAAGTGTCCTAACTCCTCGAACGTCATGTCATGACCTCTTTAATTATGATAGCCCGAACGATAGTACGATGTAACAACTATAGGATTACATTCAATGTTATCAATCTAAGTACTCGGTACTTATACGACCTTAATTTAATTAGGTTGCATTTGATCAATTCGCGTGGCGTGGGGTTGTGCGGGGTTTTTGTCTTTTGTGGTGTGCGGTTAATTGTGATACACTCGACATTACTCACTCAAGGTGAGTTCATAGCCCCACATTTTACATGCTTTTGTTTTACAAAGTTTTTGGGGTGAAAGACATGCAATGCTTTACAATTGGACACAAGTGGTTAAGTTTCATGTTAAGATTACGTGTTGCCTAAGTAGCGATAACCCATATCTGAGCCCATTATCATGAACTGTTAATTGTGAGCGCGAATGTTATTAATAGATCTATTGGGTTTGACAACCCGTTCGGGTGATTAGCTAATCATAGTAGAAACGAACGCTTTACCTTGTCGATTTAGGATGTTGCCGGTTAGAACTCACCACGGGCAAAACGGACCATTAATTTTGGCATTCCATTACACGTCAACGCATTAGTGTCATGTTCTTAGAAGCAACGTAATTACATTTATATGATATCTGCATCTGTTGCATTATCATACACTTGGGAAATCTTGTGGTCCTACAATATATGATTTATCAAACCTATGAATTCACCAACATATTGTTGACGTTTTAAAGCAATGTTTTTCAGGGGATCAATAAGCACAAGGTGCGATGGATACATTGGTGGTTTTGATTTGGATGTCTTGCATTAAAGATTTTGTCGCATTTCATTTTGTTATCTGTTATGGGCTGAAAATCTTTGTATTTGATTAAGTGAACAAGTTAAGCTACGGGCTTATGTAACAATGACTTTGTTAAATCCAATGTATCGTTTTCAAACGACTTTTTGGTCGTTCTATATATCTCTTGTGTTGTTGATCCATAAAGTAACACGCCCCGGACCCATATTCCGCTGCGACCCAATTTGGGGGTGTTACAGTAAGCTAGTTATGTAAGAATTTAAAAAGGTGCAAAATGAGTTTAGAACATTAATAGATCGCTTTGAATCCATCATAGTTGAGGTTACACCTTATTGGAGTGATGACCAAAGTGATGTTAATATCCATAAGTTTTGTTGTTTAGATCTTTGTGAAGCTTCTTGGAAACTTTTTGAATTAAGCTAAGCTAAGGTGAGTTTCATAGTCTCACTTTTACTTCGTTTTAAACTTGGGATGGAAATGATGCTAGTATGAAAATATTTTAATTACTGTGATAATGTGTTTAAAGTGATGCATGGACTTTATGTGGCTATTATATGTTATGTGCTACATGTTTGTGATGTGATACGCTCCATGGTTGTGATCCAATTGGGAGTGGTTTTGTGGTCTAGCTCATGGCTTTTAGTGATCAATTGGAGTGGATTTGTGGTATGCTCCATGGCTTAGTGATCAATTGGAGTAGTTCTGCGATAGAGACGTCTCGTAATCGTGTGAATGGTATTGTTTTGGATTGGATTTGATTTGGTTTGTATGATAGCATATATGGTAGTCCATTTATTGTCATGCAATGTTTTTTTATTTATCACAGTAATGATTTAATTGGATTTATGTCGTGTCTTAAACCTATGACTCTCACCAACTTTATGTTGACGTTTTTGAGCATCATTTTCAGGTATTCAGTTTGAGACTAATGATGCTAGGAGAAGTGGCTAGAGAGACCTTAGGATTGGCTTGTGGAGTTCTTCTCATTTGTTTTTTTTATTTAGACTTATGTTCTTCTGGATAATTTAAGTCTGGGATTGATTTACTTTTATGTTGGTTTATGCTTTTGCGTGTATGACATTACTTAATAATGCAAGACTCCTTTATCTTGTGTTGGGTATTGTTATGACTACTTAGTGTCCCATGTGTTTTTTTCTTTTCCTTTTAGTATCTCTTTAGTAGAGCCATTGTAGTTGTAACCGATTTCCATTGATATGTTACACATGTGCATTCGACTTGGCGGGGTGTGACAGTTAAAATACTTTTTAGTGAAAAATATAAGCTCACGTGCAAATTATACGAGTCACAATTTAATTTCACAAACTAATTATATATTACTATTGCTTGAAAAAACTTTTAATAGTTTTTAAGCATCTTCATCTTTATATTTTGAACATTATTTATCTAACAAAGAAAAAGATTAATTTTCTTTAACGTGATATCAATATTAAAAGAAGAGTAGAAAAAATATCTCACAAAACAAAGAGTGAAAAAAAAAGAAAAAAACTAAAGAAAAAAAAGAGTAAAGAGTGAAGAGGCATCAAGACCCCCCATTCACATCTAGTTGGTTAAGATGTTTCAGCCTCTGACAGCGTCTGAATGAAAGGAAAAAAACAAACGCTCTTAATGAGCCAAATGTCTGAGCGCGTCTGAATGAGTCAGATTAAGAGGCTATTAAGAGGCTCTTTATGAAAAACAAACACCACCTTAATTCACAAAACTTTCATTTTATAGGTTTTTTTTAATAGATATATATGGATGCTATACAAATAGGGATGAGCGCGGAACCAGTATGGTATCGAACCTGTATCAAATTGGTGGTACCGTTTTTTTCCCGTGCGTAAAAAAATGTAGAAGTACCGTATCGAACGAGATTCGTGTACCGGAACCGGTAGCGGTATCCCGTACTGGGATATCGGTACCTATACGGTTTTCCCCTTTTTTTAATCATAAAAAATTCCAGATTACTTGCTAGTAATTTTATGTCACAACAAAAAAAAATGACAAAACGTGCATTTTTGAGTGGTTTCGAACCACATCGTGTTAGAAAACGCAACCAACAATTAAATAAACATATAACCAAGATATTCGTAACTTACAAATGTTCCTAAACTTATAAAATTGCACTAAAATTATATGAAATCGTCTCCAAAATAAACAAACTAAAATATTTTCAAGGAAAATTACAATTTATCTTGTATAATCCTCTTCCCTTTTGTTTAACGTTTTGCTGGCTTTCCATATTTTTATCGAAAATTAAAATTGCTATTGTTTACTCATGTATTACAATGCAAAGATTAATATATCTTATTACCTTGAGGAAGTATCCCATTACTGAGATATTATATAGTAACTATAATATAAAACTTCATACATATTACGTAGCTAGATATGGGTTTAACACTAATAGTATAATATAAATTGCTAATGTAATATGTTATACAAGCAAAGCCATTTCATATTCATACAATAGCTATAATTTTAAGACTAAATCACATGGATGGTCCCTATGGTTCGTCTAAAATTGAAACTATCGTCCCTAAAAGAAATAAGTTTCATGGCTCGTCCCTAATTTTAAAAAGAATGACACAAGTGGGACCTTATTTAACTAGTAAGTTGTGTCCATTTGTATTTGCACGTTAGCCCATTTTGGCTAACGACCGTTGCATCGTCTATCCTTTATAATAATGACCGTTTATAATTTAAAGTTTTTGACTTTAAGTACGTTTTTATGAAAACATATACGGTTTTATACCCTTTCATATACGTTTTTATATACGTTTTATATATGTTTTTGTATGTTTTTATAAACGTTTTTTGTACGTTTTTATACACACGTTTTTATATATACGTTTTAATACACTCATTTTTATACACACGTATTGATACACACATTTTTATACACGTTTTTATACACATATTTTTATACACACGTTTTTATACATGTATTTTTATACACATTTTTATACACACATTTTTATACACACGGTTTTATACACAGTTTTTATACACACATTTTTCATACACACGTTTTTATTCACAAATTTTAATACACAGTTTTATACACACGTTTTTATACACATGTTTTTATACACATATTTTTATACATACGTTTTTATACACTTTTTTATACATACGTTTTTATACACACATTTTTATACATACGTTTTTATACACGCATTTTTATACACATGTTTTTATCACATATTTTTATGCACACGTTTTTATACACACCTTTTTATACACATATTTTTGTACACACGTTTTATACACGTTTTTATACACGCATTTTTATACACATTGTAGGTCCTTGGTATAGGATCTGATTAGCCTTTTGTAAGACGATAGCTAACTTGAATAAATCCAAATCAACTATGTGAGAGACACCGACTATGAATATCAGTGTTAATGCGGAATTTAAGTTGTGTCACCAAGGGAATTAAGAAGTAACAGTAATACTAAATTGCCTATTAGCTTCTATGCTTCTATTGATATTTCATTCACGGTACATAACATTGTGCCTTAGGGTTCCTTTTATTACACCAAGGAAACCTATGGCATTTACAAACGTATGAGAAAGGATATACACATCTTTCTAAGATAGTCTAAGATTATCTCTAAGATAACAATTACTATTATGTTACTAAAAAAATGATTAACTATAAACAAACTTAAACTTAACTTGGACCAGTACTTACTCTAGTACTGCTACTTCTACCAGTATAAACTTCTAGTACTGCCCAGACTTAAACTTAGTCACTGCCAGTATTAACTTTTTACTGCACAGAATAACTATTAATACCTGACTTAATGTTATACTCCAGTATTAAAAGTCTTTACATCTATTTCCCAACAATCCTCCCCTAACTTGATCTTCACTTGTGAACTTCAAGTTCCTTCAATATATTCTTGATCTCCACTTTAAACTATATTTGAGCTTCCTGAGGATGTTGTAAATAGAATTCTTTGAATTATTCTTGATTTGCAATGCTTCAAGTCATCTCTTTTTAATCTTTTCAGCAACTATTCTTCAAATTTCTTCAGCAATCCGTCATATCAGCAACATTGACTATATGTACATCAAATCATATGGTTTCAGACTATTCTCATCACTTCCAAGTGTGTTAACTCCTGTGAGAGGTGAATCATTAAAACTTTAAATGGATTTAATGTCTCTTTACCAGTTAGCCATTTACTCTGGAGTAGTCAGTCCTTTGGCCACCAGAAAGGTGCATGTCTATGGTTGACTGAAAACCATTTCAACTCTCAGTACATGAAACATTGGTGCGTTGAATACCATATGGTTTTTGGCAAACCATTACAACCATAAACGGATTTGATATGCCTTTACTTGTAGCCGTTTGCTCTGGGCTAGTCAATCCTTTGGCACCTAGAAAAGGTAAATTCCATGGTGGATTGATTACCATATCAACTCTTAGTACTTGAAACTTGGTGAGTTGATGTACCATCCACTTTTTGGTAAAGTGTCAACCATCTAATATGGATTTGCAATTTGTCTTTACCATGAGCCATAACCTCATGGACTAGTTATGGTTTTTCCACAGCCTTTACCACAAACCATAAACTTGTGGGCTAGCCAACTCTTCACTAACCAGATATGGTGAGTTGATAACCATACAATTTTTGGCAAATTTACTGCCATTAACGGATTTGAGAAGTCTTTACCAAGAGTCGTTTGCTCCTGGACTAGCCAATCCTTATGTCTGTTAGACATGGTGGACTGATAACCATTTGTTGTGTTAGTGCATAGCACCTCCACCAAGTGTTATTCTTCTCATTTCCATCCTAGATTTCTAACTCATCAACCTATACTACTTCCTAATGCCAGCTTGCTTTTCCATCATCCTTATGTCTGTTAGACATGGTGGACTGATAACCATTTGTTGTGTTAGTGCATAGCACCTCCACCAAGTGTTGTTCTCCTCATCTCCATCACTCCCACAAACCCAAAGCTGAAGACTCCATTCAAGAAAAACTCTATCTGCTGCACATGGATCTTTGCGGGTCAATAAGGGTTCAAAGTATCAATGGGAGAAAATATATACTAGTTATCGTTGATGATTTTTCTCGGTTTACATGGGTTAAATTTCTACGTTCAAAGGATGAAGTGCAAGAGTTCATAATTAAATTTCTAAAAATGATCCAAGTTCGTCTGAATGCAATCGTTCGTAACATCAGGACTGATAATGGCACCGAATTCGTCAATCAGACACTGAGGGCTTACTATGAAGAAATCAGAATCTCACATCAAACATCAGTTGCTCACACTCCATAACAAAATGGCATTGTCAAAAGACAGCACCGTACTTTAGTGGAAGCTGCCCGCACCATGTTGATCTTTTCAAAGGTTTCGTTATTTCTTTGGGCAGAAGCAATCGCGATAGCTTGTTATACATAAAACCGATCATTAATCTAAAAACAAAAGTACACAAAAACCAATTATGAACTTCTTCATGATCGAAAATCTGACTTATCCTATCTTCATGTCTTTGGTGCTCTCTGCTATCCCACTAATGATGATGAAGATCTTGGTAAGTTGAAACTGAAGGCTGATATTAGAATTTTTGTTGGCTATGCTCCCACGAAGAAAGCATTCCGAATCTATAACAAAAGGACCCAAATGATTATTAAGACTATACATGTTGATTTTGATGAGTTGACAGCAAATGCTTCTGAACAATTGATGACATCAAATAACATCTATTTTATAGCATCATTTATCCCATGATATTAACCCATTTTGTATAATTATTGCAAAGAATTGTTACTTAATCATTTATACTTGAGAATTGCAGTAATTACGGTGTACTTGGTGAATATTAGCAAAAGGCGGAATTCTGAGGTTAAATGATGATATTTTGAAGATGTACTAGTCTGACTACCTGTAACAACCCCCTAAAAATGTGTGTAGGGAATTGTTCCGGGGGCGTTACTTCATAATACACAGCGCTAGATACAAGAGAACGACCTCTAAATGTGTCGTTTGAAAAGTAATCTCGTTGATTTCCTTGAAATTGATATAATGTTTGTCCCATAATTGCATCACAATGAAAAGCTTGAAATTAACACAACGAGATTTGATCACTTGTATGTATGTAGAAATCCATGAATGAAATCTTGTCAGTTTAGACTCCAATGCACATCAAATAATCTAAGCATCTAATTACTGAGAAAAAACATGCTTAAAAGTGTCAACATTAAAGTTGGTGAGTTCATAGGTTTTGTAAGTATAAATGTTGAACCAAAGTTCTGTAAAGTAGGTATGACCATTTAAATCCTTAAATGTTCTTCCAAAATGTATGTATGATTTTTAGAAATCAAAAATTGTAAAGCATGCATGACCATTCAAATCCCCAAATAGTCACCAAAACGTATGTATAGTTGAACCACCTTTGTTCAAAGTATGTATTGCCACTTTATTCAAGACAACGCGCAAGTATTCATGTATATGTATTGTTGGCCTGTTAGACCTACCATCGTATTCCGACCTGTTATAACGTTCGTTTGCCCAGTGATAGCTAATCACCCAAACGGGGATTGTCAATCCCGAATATATCTATTTTATAACATTCGCGTAGACAACATGCTATAACGTTTGTTTGCCCAGTGATAGCTAATCACCCGAACGAGGATTCACACCCGAATAGATCTATTTCATAACATTCGCGCTCACCCTCCAATTGTTTTAAGTTTCTTGAAGTTGTGACTCGTAGACTTATGTATACCAATTCACAGGTGTCCCTCCAAGAAACACCTAGGCACGATTTATTTAAAGAATATGTACTCTGTTGACCGGTGTCCCTCCAAGAAACCAGGGCCAGTAATGTAATGATATGTACTCCCGTTAAGGTGACCCCTCCAAGAAACACAGGGCAGTAATGTTATGTTATCAGTTCAATCTGATTAAGCTAATCCGTAATCATTTCAAAAGTAAAGTATGCATTCGTACCAAAACTTGAAGTCAAGTTATTTTTCCCATAGCGGGCTATGTAACATGAGTAGGTAAACCAATTTGTAACGATCATGTAAATGCATTTGTATAACAAGCATTTTTTCACCCAAAAAAATATATGTTTAAACATGTAAAACGTAGGGACTAAAAATCACATTGATGTTGTAGAACGATTGGACGAATGTACACATTGATTACAAGACAAGTCAGAAACTTGGAAACGTCTCGACCAGAAGTTGCAGCTTAACTTAACTGCTAAGTCCCACTAGAGCCTAGGATAAGGAATTAGGTTTTCCCGATGGATAGTCACTCAACGCGACAAGTTGGTATAGATTTCAAAGTTGTAGTTTTGGTGGTTTTTAAATAAATTAAATCGAAAGTAAAACGCAAAGTGTGTAATATATGCCGTATATATTACTTATGAAAAAATAACAATTATATAACTCATACTGTGAATTATATGACAAAGACAAACAATCCAAGGATTAATATGAAATGTATAATACTTTGCAAGTATTATATAAGAAGTGTGAGTAAATAATTAAACCAAATAGTTTGACATGTTTTCGGAAATCATCACTTAATTAAATAAAAGTTCTAGTATAAAAGTAAACACACGTTTTAAAGTCTTTACTTTGTCCATTAATCGGGAATTATAAAATAATATTTTATAATTTAGTATCCGTTTCACTCGACGGGTCTTTTGTTAATATAGTTGTATCATTAAATAAAGTGTAGTTCTCGTTCGTTTATCTGGTGATTGTATAATTACAAATTAACGATCTTAAGACTATATAACTTCGTCTTTTATCGGTTTTTCTAAAATATAAAAAATTTATGAAATTTTCTATTAGTATATACTTTTTCATAATTCTGGTATGAACTATCGTTATACCTCGTTTCCCATTTTCGCAAAACTAAACGTTTTCCCTTAATCATATATGTTGCACAATTTATTCTCGTTCCTATATTTCAACCCCGCGAGTTTTAGACATAATATGTATATATATATATATTTAGACGGAGATCAATTATGAAATCGATATAATAAATAATATGTTTTTAACCATTAACAACCATTTTTAGTTTCGATTTATTATTTTTAAATCTCGCTATAGTTTTATTAATCGATTATTATTTAAAAAAAACTTTGCTAATCCAAACGCACCGTAGTGCATTACTGCCAAACATACGCCCCTTTAAGGCAGTCATAAAACAAATAGCCTTTAGGGTTGTTAACCCACAATCCAAACGCAACCTTTCCGGTTTACCAAGCATATCACAAACGCACCCTTTGTGATCTTTAATAAGCCAAAAGCACCACTCTTTCTATTAATAACCAGAAACAAACATACCTTGCCTTGTATTAAACAAACGGCACATGGTGGTGCTTAGGTGTAACTCAAACGCACCTTTTGTGTTCTTGGCAAATCAAACGCACCTAGTTGGTGCAGAACCAAACCAACGCACCCCCTGGTGTGCTTTTCTACATAAACAAACACCCTTTAGTCTGGCATGTAACAGCCAGAAACGACCTATGTTGAATCTCTAATAATCTAAACGCACTCTTGATGGTGTTGTTTATCAAAACCACGCACCCTATGGTGGTTCGGTCAAACCAAACGCACCTGTTGGTGCTATTCTAACCCGAACGCACCCCTATGGTGCTATTCTTTAAACCAACACACCCTTGTGGTGACTCTGCCAAACCAACGCACCCTCGTGGGTGGAAGAGACAACCCAAACGCATCCTGTTTGGTGGTTTACCAGCGAACCAAACGCACCCTCTTATGGTGCCATTAAACCCACGCACCCTTTGTGGGTCGTGGTGATGATGATGACGGTGGTGGTTTCGGTAAGGTGGCAGCTGGGTGGCGGTGAGTGGGTGGTGGTGATGGAGAGGCGCGTGGCAGCGAGTGGGTCTGGGGATCGGATAGATCGGGTGGTGAGGAGCATTTTTGAACTCGGCCGGAAAAACCTCATCGGAAAAGTTTTCGACGGCTGGCGGCGGTGGCCGGCCGGAAATGGGGAGAGGGAGAGAGACATGGATGTGTGTGTTTATTATTTCCAAATGAAAAAAATGTAAAGTTTTTATATATATATATATATATATATATATATATATATATATATATATATATATATATATATATATATATATATATATGTGTAAACTTATAAAGTAAAGTGGCAAGTTTCAAATAGATGGGGGTTAGTTTTGTAATATTGGTTCGGGACTCGTTTGAGCCACTTATCGGATGATTCAAAATAGGAAACTTGCGCCATTGTTTTCCAAATAATTTTTCCAACAAAAATGAGTATTCATTTGATAGTATTTCATAAATATTTTTATAATATTTATAAAAATATTTGTTATTTATTTGGAAACCCGGTTATGTCTTGTCCGAAAGTAAAAATAAAAATAAATTTTTAACTCGAATATGTGCGTTATCAATACAATCGTTACTGAATAATATGATGACTAATTATTAAATTTTTATTTTAATAGTGTTAATTAAATATAAATTTAATTAATTTTATTGTTTCTAAAATCTTGTGAGGGTATTTTTAGTCACTTTCGATGTTTTGGGTCTCGGTCAAAAACTAAAAAAAAAAAAAAAAAAAAAAAAAAAGTTGTCCAGGGAATGTCGTTTTACATCAAATTGCTTTAGAGTCCGATTCGTGAAAATGTGATTTAGTGGCTCGTTTTTGATAAATCAACTTAGGAATAACATATATCTCTTTTAAATATGTTTAGAAAAATTACTGGTTACGCGGTAATCGCTTTTATGTGACAATAAAAGACCAAAAGTCAAAAAGTCAAATCGGACCTGAAGAGTCAAAGGTTAAAATAGTCATTTAAAATTTCCAAAAATTACCGGATGTTACAGTACCTACCCCTTAAAGAAATCTTGTCCCGAGATTAAATTTGTCTTAACCGTTTGTGTGACCAAGAAAAGATTTAAGATTTAATAAACCAGTTCTAAACAAGACGCTGATAACTTTATTCAGCAAAAATTCGGTGTTTCGACACTTCTCAATATACCAAAAATTTTGGCTAGGCTTGACCAGGATATTTAATCCATCAAAATAGGCACTAAAAAAAAATCATTTACAGATCTTATGATTGATATAACCGCGTTATAAGAAAAGTCTACTTAATAGTGAAAAGCATCGAAGGAGAAAGTGGAAGTCGCTGTGGTATGTTTGTAGAACAGTTTTGGAAGTTCCAAGCTGGGTGTCTCGTTTATGATATCTGTTAGATTAGTGCATGAACTTAATAACTGACGAGGCTAATTGTAGTAAGTATCCATTACTTAGGTAGTAACTAGGATATATTGCGACTTAAGTCTTAGTACTAGTGGCCGTAATGAATAGTCCCGACTATCTCTTTTGTCGATAGTGTTTATCTGGTTGTAAAGGGGTTGAATTACCTATTGGTAAAGTTTGTACCAGCTTAGGACCACTCCTGGACCCATCAACATCAACCATAACGACTCATAACCCTAACAATGGTGGATGGGATGCAAAGAGTTGAGGGACATTCGAGAAACCAATCATACCTAGAATAAAGTTCAACAAATGAGAGGAGCTCGCGGGAGAGCTTATGCGATGGACGGCGGAATATGGTACTCAGTCATAGTTCGGGATGAAACAAACTCTATTAGTTCAAGGTGTAACAAGTCTGTTAGTTCACGTACAGTTCGTGATCGCCGAGGATTAGCAAAGACAAAAGTAATAACTAAGAATGTGATAAAGGTAGTTCAAGCAAGGCCTTAGATTTTTGCGGAGTGGCAAGGACACTATTATGCTTCTAAACCTTTTTAAAGAATTCGGTGATTACGGGTTCGAGTTCATACTCGTCTCATATCGGTTACCATTAAGCCCACTCATTTATAATTCATTACTTACATAAAGGAGCGTCATAATTTATGTAATTAAGAAATGATAAACTTATGGTTCGAGGATTTATAATTCTTTATTAACTGAAGAGGCGTCCCAATCCTTTCAAATAAAGAGATTATAAATCATCTTACTTTATATTCTGATGCAATAAGCGTACTCACTTAACCTTTCAAGCGTGGTGGATGACGTGACGAATGCATGTGCTTCTATGAGTATGGGCGAGTGTTTAAAAATCGTCTTCGGAGGGCGGGGAGTTAAAACTACCAAGGAATATCGACCTTGAGTTCAAAGATAGGAATGGAGTACTCGGTTTGAGTAAACAAGGTAAAATGTCTCGATGAACCAATCGTACATGCATTCATCATATAAATCCTCCTATTACAAGTCCTGCCCATACAAAGACTTGTAATTACTTAGAATTCACAAAAATTCTATGTAAACAGAAAGGTGACGGGCTTTGTGAACATAGCAATTATCATATCAATCCTCATATTACAAGTCCGCCCATACAAGACTTGTAATACTTAGATTCATACATAATTCCATGTAAACAAAAATTTTGACGGTCTCCGTGTAATACGATATTGTATAAAGCTATGAAGAAAAATAATATTCTTAGAGACCATTGTTTAACTTAATTATTGTGAACGAAATGAGACCATTGTGCAACTCACAATGTCTAAGAAGTAAAATGAGACCATTGTGTAACTTACAATGTCTGAGGTATAAAGAGACATTGTGAACCCACTTGTCTTAAGTAAATGTTTCTTGTTTTTATATAATTTATCTTATATAATATCCGTTCGATATACGAAAAGAATGCAAGCATATATTATATATATATGTCATGTAAGAACTTAAAGTAACAAGTAACCTAAGCAAGTAAGCAAGTAGTGTGTATGCACTTTGAAAATGTTTGTTGTGATGCAATATTTGTGAAAACGGCTATAGTCTAGGGTAAATATGCAACCTAGTTCTCTATAGCAGTGCTAAGATACTAATCTTGTAACACCCCAAAAATGTGTCGCAGCGGTAAAAATGTGTCGGGGACGTTAGTTCATAATACACAAACGCTAGTTACATGAGAACGACCTTCTTAAATGTGTCGTTTGAAAGTAATATTCGTTGATTTACCATGAAATTGATATAATTGTTTTTTCCCATAATTGCATCACAATTGGATAAAGCTTGAAATTAACACAAAGAGATTTAGATCCACTTGTTGTATGTAGAAATCCATGAATAAAAATAATGTAGTTTAGACTCCAATGTAACATTCAAATAATCCAAAACATCTATTCACATGATAAAAAAAATGCTTAAAAGTGTCAACATTTACAAGTTTGTGTGTTCTAGGTTATGTAAGTATAAATGTTGACCAAAGGTTCCGTATAAAAGTAGGTAAGACACGTTTAAATCCTTAAATGTTCTTCCAATAATGTTATGTATGATTTTTAGAATCAAAAAATTGTAAAGCATGCTATGGACCATTCAAATCCCAAATAGTCACCAAAATGTATTTGTATTGAATAAGTGGCAATACATACTTTGAACAAAGGTGGTTCAACTATACATACGTTTTGGTGACTATTTGTGGATTTGAATGGTCATGCATGCTTTACAATTTTAGATTTCTAAAAATCATACATACATTTTAGAAGAACATTTAAGGATCTAAACGATCATACCTACTTTACGGAACTTTGGTTCAACATTTATACTTACAAAACCTATGAACTCACAAACTTTAATGTTGACACTTTTAAGCATGTTTTTTTCATGTGAATTAGATGTTTGGATTATTTGATGTACATTGGAGTCTAAACTGACAATATTTTATTCATGGATTTCTACATACATTCAATTGTCAAATTCATCGTTGTGTTAATTTCAAGCTATTCATTGTGATGACAATTATGGGAAAAACATTTACAATTTCATGGGATATCAACGAGATTACTTTTTTCAAACGACACATTTAGAGGTCGTTTCTCATGTATTAGATTTGTGTATTATGAAAAGTACGTCCCGGTCACATTTTTTCCCGCGCGCACATTTTTTGGGGGTGGTGTTACAGATTAGTATCTGAGCACTGGTTTAGAGGAACTAGGTTGCATATCTTACCCTATAGGGATATAGCCGTTTTCACAAATATTGCATCACAACAAACATACACACTACTTGCTTACGTGCTTAGGTTATTTGATACCTTAAGTGCTTACATGACATACATATATGTAATATATATGCTTACATCTTTTGCGTATATCGTACGTTTATTTATATAAGAGTTATTTATATAAATACCAGAGTATTTCTTAAGACATTGTGAGTTGCACAATGGTCTCATTTATACCTCAAACATTGTGAGTTGCACAATGGTCTCATTTCATTCTCAGACATTGTAAGTTAAACAATGGTCTCTAAGAATATTATTTTCTTCCTAAGCTTTATACAATATCGTAGTACAAGGAGACCGTCCTAATTTTGTTTACATGGGATTGTGTATGAATCTAAGTATTACATGTCTTGTATGGGCGGGACTTGTAATATAAGGATTGATATGATAATTGCTATGTTAACAAAGCCCGTCCCAGTTCTGTTTACATGGGATTATGTATAAATCTAAATATTACAAGTCTTGTATGGGCGGGACTTGTAATAGGAGGATTTATATGATGATTGCTATGTTGACTGGTTCATTGAGACCTATACCTTGTTTACTCTAACCGAGTACTCGTTAACTATCTTGAACTCTAGGTCGATATTCCTTGGTAGTTTTACTCCCAGTCTCCGAAGACGAGTTTTAAACACTCGTCCCATACTCATTAGAGCACATGCATCGTCATGTCATTCATCACCTTGAAGGTTATGTGAGTACGCGTATTGCATTGGGAATTATTAAGTAGGATGCTTTAAAATCTATTTATTTGAAAGGATTAGGACGCCTCTTCATTTAAATAAATAAATTGTAAATCACTGAACCATAAGTTTATGTTTATTCATTTCTTACTTACATAAATTAGGACGCTCCTTTATGTAAGTAATGAATTATAAATGAGTGGGCTTAATGTATCCGATATGAACGAGTGTAGAACTCGATTACACCGATAATACACCGAATCCGTTAAAAAGGTTTATAGAAGCAAAAAGTGTCTTGGCCACTCCGCAGAAATCTTAATGCCTCGCTGAAACTGCTTATCTTCATTCTTAAGTTTATTACTTTTGCCGTTTCATCCTCGCGATCACAACTGTTCCTGGAACTAACCGACTTTTACACCACTTAACTAATGGAGTTGAATTCAATCTCGAACTAACGACTGAGTAAACCATATTACTGCCAAGTCTATCGCATAAGCTTTTCCGAGAGCTCCTCCCATTTTCTTGAACTTTATTCTAGGGACGCGATCATTTTCTGAAATGTCCTCACACTCTGCATACCCATCACAATTGTTATAAGTTATGGTCGTATATGTGTTTCTGTTGTTGGGCCCAAGAGCGGGTCCATCTTGTACAACTTACCAATAGTAAATGCCAACCCCCTTAAACCAGCATAAATCACCTAATATCGAGAGAGATAGTCGAACTATTCCATTTTGCGCCACTAGTGGGAAAGACTTTAATTCGCGATACAACCAAGATACTAGTCCAAGTAAGATTGGGTACTTACATCCCACAAGTCACAACAATGATGAAATCATCGAACATTACAGATTGCAAAAAGAGACTTCCGTCCTGGAAACATTTAAAACTTTTATACAACACAAAAACTCACGTGACTACAACTTTTATCTTGATGATTTCACTATTACGAGACTTTTTTTTTAACAGCGGTTATATCATTCATAAGATCTGTAAGAATATTTTTTAGAGATACCCATGTTTGATTGATTAGAAATATCCCTGGACAAACTTAGCCCAAAAAATTTGATATGGAGAAAGTGTTCGAAACAATCTAATTTTGCTTAATAAAGTTATCAAGCGTCTGTTTATTAAATCTTAAATCTTTTCTTGGTCACTCAATCGGTTAACACAAATTAAATCTCGGGACGAGATTTCTTTAAGGGGTAGGTACTGTAACATCCCGAAATTTTCGAAACATATTTTAAATAATAAAATCATATTTATTTATTACATCTCTCATGTCAAGTTAATTTAACATTATATGACTTGAAACCAAAAAATCATAGTATTCCTAAGCTGATTTATCAAAAACGACCCACTAAATCACGTTTTCATTATTCGGACTCTAAAACAATTTGATGTAAAACGACATTCCGGACAACTTTTTAGTTTTGCCCGAGACCCGAAAACAAGCAGAAAGTGAGCTGAATCCCTCGCAAAATTTGAACATAACAACAGCGTACCGACCCCCAAAATAATAAATTTATATTTAATTATCAGTAATTTATAAATAAAAAATATTTAATAAATTATCTTGTTTAATTACAGTAAACGTTTTAAAAACGCAATTATTAAAGTTAAAATTCATTTTACGGATAAAGTTTATCGGAAAAATATATAAATAAATAACAAACGTTTTAAATAAATTTTGTAAAACATTTATGAAAACTAGACGTGTAAATACTCATTTTTATAGGAAAAATGATTTGGAAAGTAATGGCGCAAGTTTCGTGACTCGAATCATCCGTGAAGTCGCTCAAACGAGTCCCGAACCGATAGTTATCAAAACTACATTAAAAATTTACACAATTTACCCTAGACTATTTGTGTCTTGTCACTTTTCATTTTAACTCTTAATATATATATTAAAAGTTTAAAATTTCATTTCATTTTTTATATACACAACACACACACTCACCCTATTTTTCTCTCATTTTTATCACGGCCACACCCCCCCCTCCACCCACCATCGGCCGCCATCTTTTTCGGCAACTACTACCGCCGAAAACTTTCCTCGAGTTTTTCCGACCAAGCCTCGAACGTTCCTCGCCACTCTCCCGATTCTAGTCCGATCTCAACCCACGCGCCATCCTCGCACCACCCCACCACACCCCACTGCCCACCAGACTCTACGCCACCTCGACACCACCAATGCAGCCGCCACAACCACTATCCCCACGACATGTCACCTTCACGCATCATCATCCTCACCCCGCTGGCGATTACACGCCACAACCACCGCCACCACCGCGAGCCCACAACCACCATAACACCACCATCATCATATCATCATCATCATCACCCCGTCACCCCGCCCCCATCTTCACCGAACCCCACCACGAGACCACCACTAGAGGGTGCGTTTGATTTATTTAACCGTAAGGGTGCGCCTGGTTGATTTACAAGATTAGGGTGCGTGTGGTTGTTTAAACCACCAGCCAGGGGTGTGTTTGATTTGGATTTTCACCATTAAGGGTGCGTTGGGTATTCACCCGACTAGGGTAAACTTGGGTTTTGGTTTCAACAAACAACAAGTGTGTTTCGGTTCGATAATGGCAGCGTAGGGGAGTTCGTTAGGTTTTCGTTAACACCGATTAGGAGCGTTTGGTTTTAGTTTTAAAACGCATGGGTATACTTTGGGTTGTCGCAACACCAAGGAAGGGTGCGTTTGGTTAGTTGAACTAACCACAAAGGGGGCATTTGGTTGCAAGATTTCACTAAAGGTGCATATTGGATGTGGGTTTTAAACCAACCATAAAGTCTTTTTGGTTTGCCTTGTGTTTATTATAAAACAACAAGAGTGCGTTTGGTTATAGGTTTATAAGCCAAGGGTGCGTTTGGGGTTAGTAGAAAAACATATAGGGTGCGTTTGGTTTGGCAGTTAACGAAACATAGGTGTTTGGTTTGCTGGATAACATTGTAAGGGTGTGTTTGGTTGTGTAGAAAACACTAAGGGTGTGTTTGGGGTTAACAGAAAAACCGTAGGGTGCGTTTGGGTGTGTAGAAAACCATTAGGGGTGCGTGTGGGTTTAGAGAAGACAACAAAGGGGTCCGTTTGGTTGGTTTAGCCGAAATAGGCGCGTTTGGTTTAGCGAAGCAACATAGGGTGAGTTTGGTTTACAAAAATGGACTAATAAATATATTTCAATATTCGATAATAAAACCGGATATAATGGTGGTTTAAATTGGTTAAATAAATGTAATATTTATTATTTGGTTTAGTTTAAAATATATATATATTATATAATTTTATATATATATATATATATATATATATATATATATATATATATATATATATATATATATCTTATTTTTATATTTACTAGCCTAGGGCCCGTACGTTTGGACGGGTTCCTTTAAGGAATTGTTTAGGAATTATTAAATGGATTTAAAATGTATACAAATTCAACTTATAGAATATATAATTGAATTTTCTTATAAATGATGTCAAAATTTAACATAAAATATAAAAATAATCTAAAAGGAATAATTTGATATATTACTCTACTTTTGTATTTAATTTCATATATACCAAAATTACAACTATCTAATGCATGGTGTACAATGTTTTTAATGCATGTTTGGGTATATATGAAATTTCTAACTAAAATGAGAGAAAATATGAAATTTCCCCAATCTAAAACAAAGAAACATTAAGTTATAACAAAATGGGTCTATGTTGGATCAAAATAAATAACATTTTACAATGTGAAAAAAACATACATTCCAACCATGACTACTTTAAACATTTAAGCTTTATTGAAGGTATGCTCAAAAACGTAAAAACATACATTCCAACCATGACTACTTTAAACATTAAAGCTTTATTGAAGGTATGCTTAAAAACGTTCCTTGCCAGATCGAATTCCTTTTCATTCATTGCATTTTAACGAGTCTACATTTATTTTACATTCTACATTTAACTTCTGAGTAATTTATACGGTCTCGCAACTGTTTACTTGATGAATAAAAATGCCAGATTTATGCAAAAACACTAATTTAATGTATTAAATAGCTAAACATAAATTCTTGTTCATGTTATAACTTTTGATCCCACACAGCTCATGGTATGTGCTTAATTACACATACCATTTTCCATTAAAATTGGACCTAAATGACTAAAACGTACCAAAAATACATTGTATTTGTATGTTTTGCATTTGTATTGTGCAGGAATCAGATATTCAAGAAAAGAAAGCCAAAAACAAACAAATCCAAGCACGGAATGGAAAGGACAAAGTCAAAGGTCAACCAAGTGAAGAAAATATAACTTGAGGGACTAAAAATTACCAAACCTCAAGTTGTATTACAAGAATTAAAAGACAAGGGTCAAAATTGCAAACCGGGCAAAGATTACATCAGGGTATAAGAGAAAAACTTATTTGTTGTTCCTGTTACCTGCAATCCTTAACCAACATTAATCAAAATAAATCATGTGGAAATTTATATCCGTAATGATCATGAAATGATGTAGGAAAGGCATAATATCATATTAAATGATTGACATTAGAAACATTCATCATATGTAATATCTATTTAGTATTAAATTAAATCTCATAGTACCTCATGTTGCATCTTTTCTTCTTGCCTAATCAATACAAAGATAAACATGTACCAATCATATCCACCACTGTTTTTATCGAGCATTCTCCAAATCATAGAAACATGAATATGTACATATCTTTGAATCTTTTATTTTCAATTACAAAGTACGACAAAAGAACACACCTAAATGGTCCAAGTTTGAGGTCTGAAAGATGATGACGGTCCTTGATTCATCATATGTGAAAGATTTGGCATTGATGGTTGGCTTCGATTGGTCGATTGAATTAGGAGGTTGAGCATGGGATTCAGGTGTGGTTATTGGTTCAGTCATGTCATGTTTGGGGGTTCGTTTCCTTCATTGAAGCCGCTTCGTGAATATGGGAGTTGTTGAGGCTTTAGAAGTCCAGGTGGCACCGACATGGAATATACATTTATTCCACTCCTCATTGTTAACATCTGAATATTTAAGAAAATGTTATTTTCCAAGAACATTGACCATAAACTGGAAATAACTTCTTTATAATTTTCACACGCTATAAATCTTTTAAATGCAAATGTACCTGTTATTTAATAAAAGATCCTTATCTTGAATAACAAAATGTAGTTGTTCGGTTGTTCCCTTTAAGATATCTTTTCAATTTGACTATTGTGTCTGAATCATCTATGGTTCCTACATAAAAATCATGTAAACTACATAAAGTTTGTAACTTCAAAATAAAGCATTGTCTCATAATCATTAAAGAAAGAAGGCCTTGATGTTTGGTTGGCAAATAGCAATCACTATCGGTATAGTGAAATTATGAAATTATGACGTTCGTGTTCCTGATCTTTGATTGGCCTCAACAGGTGTACCACTAATTGACTACGATGCATCTTCAACCGCCTAATTACATCTAATAAGTCATAATTAGAAATCATAAGTTTTTAGAGCTGGTTAAAAATAAAATTTACCATGGATCTTTTGTTTGAAGGAAGCCGCTAAACAGCAGCAAATGGGAATTTTAAGGCAAAACGAATATAAGCCAATATCTTTTGAATGAAGCAGCCGCAACCACTAGCACAAAAACTATAATCTTCAAATTAGTATTTCATGCGAAGAAGTGTTACCTAAGATATGTTCTGAATATAAGCTTTTCGACATGTTTTCAAAAAAGTAGCAGTATTTGGACTTGGAAATTAAGTCCTGTTGTACCTTTACAAACCATGGTCTCTTCCCATGTAAATACATTATAAGCAATACCTAAATAAGAAACATAAAAGGGCGTCAAGACCATAAAGCCAATACAAAAAATTTATTCAATTAGTTACTGTAGCTTGCTATTTGTTGTTCCATAATATATGTCCTTTAGTTTGGCTTACAAAGACAATTGAATTAAAAAGTCACGCTGCTACTTTTTTGGATCAGAAACACCAACATAAGATGTTTGACAAACCTGTACACATAGTATAGTAGATTAGCCACTCATGGTAATTCTTGGTGCATTTTCATAAGCAAACCCAGGATTGAAGAAAAAGGCCACAGCTGGGCCAATCTCTCTTCCTTCCTAATCTCGTGTTTATAAAAAAGGCCACGGATCCTCGAATGTTCAATAAGAGCCTGCAATATACTACAATCCCTATAGTTATTTGCTGGTATACATCTAAACCCAAAAAAATTATTGGTATACAACCTTTTGTTATTTTGTATAACTAAACATTATGACAAACATGCTTTATCAACAATTACTACACACACTTTCCATGATATGTGCTTATACGTTACTATAACAAATATCTATCATGGGTATACATGATGCACTACTATAACAACCTTTATTGTTTTTACACTAAAAAATAATTTTAGGGTATGCACATGGCTTCCAAGTTGGTCCAGTTAATGTATGCAGTAGAGTAACTTTTAGCAAGCTATATTGATAATGTAAGCATTAATTACCTGCACGGATGCAGGTTTCCATTTCTAAAGGTCTGATGAACGTCTGAAAGGTAATTCCTACGCAGATACCTGAGATATATGATCAACCTGAAATAAAGATTATTTTGATTAATTGCAGATCCAGAAGTGTTACCTAAGATATGTGATCAACCTGGAATAAAGTATAATGGCAATTACATAATATATGGCCAGTCTATCGAAATATTTTGTGAGATTCTAAAACAGACCCACTAAACTGATACTTTAAAAACATTGATTGAAAAATGATTATAAATATTTGGATACGGTTGACTTTAGAAGTAACCATAATATGCAACTCTGAAATGAGAGTTAATTATCCTAATTTTTTAGCTATCATTTTTTTATAAATGATAAATTTCCAAATATATCTAATTTATACCTGGTGTGAAGGTAAATATATGATAATATCATTACCTGTCAGTGAAGTAAAAGCACATGCTGCATTGTTGGTGTCCCTGTAAAGAAAGGACCGAGCTTCAGTTATTGAGCGAGGTGGTTTGAGATCTTTCTTTTTAAGGCATTTCCTTGTAGTCGTTGCATCTGGGAACTTGAGCACAATCTGCAAGTCAGGCATATATTCAAACGCATTAGAGGATTTCCTTTTAAAGAGAATAAAGATTGATGAATGGGTTATTAAATAAGATTGATTCTGTAACACCCCCAAAATGTGATACACAACGGAATAGAACGATTGGGGTGCTACTTCATAATACATGCACACGAGTCACGGTAAACGACTTTAAAAGAAACGTTTACTAATAAAATTTTCATTAAAAGATCAGAGTTACAAGGTACCACTAAGTTTTCATAAAACTTATTCTCAATTAAGTTGCAAAGTGACAATTTGTCTTTTGAAAGCATTGTATCCAATGTACAAAGTTCACCAAGCTCATGTCCTTCGATATCCGCACTTCATCCTATCCAAATAAGCAAGCTTATACCTGAGATAAACATGCTAAACCGTCAACAAAAATGCTGAGTGAATCCACAGAGTTTATAAATATAAATTCCGAACACAAGTATCGTTTCTCAAAAATCATCAAATCATAACGATGTGGATCAGACACCGTTATAGGGGATTATTATAAGTGTAACGACCCACTCCGGAAAGGAGGCCGAAACGTCATAATCATGGTGTCATATCAAAGCATAATAAAGGCATAAA
>BQNB010060343.1:1991-36965 GCA_026074375.1 Tanacetum coccineum
GGCACCTCAGGCACATTCAGCTGCTCGTGGACCTAGGACCATGCCACAAAGAATGTCAAGATTAGAGGATGAGGTCTATGGATTACGCGAGAGCTTGGGAGAGCAGCGTGAGGTCCTGAGCAGGATGAGCAGAGACTTTGCCAGGTTGACTACATGGACGGTTGGTCATTTATCGTAGCTGCTAGATACGAGTGGGGTGACCTACACGAGTTATGGTGACTACCAGATACCATATCAGAGGCGTACCAAACGGAGGACTGGTGAGGCCAGTACCTCAGCAGCCCCACACACTGATGATCAGTCTGATCCTTGATCTCTCTTCCCTTGACACTTCTGGTTTTACCTTTTTGTGTACATGTTATCTATTTGTACTTTATTTATATCATAATGTATCTAAACTTGACAGCTTATTATTTTTGATGATGTATATATTATGATATGACGTGTTCTGATTTACTTTTAAAAGGTAGAATTAGTGAAGTCTGGCAGTAAGTTCAACAAACATTTATAGCAATGGAACTCGTAATTTACCCGCGAAATAGTGAACAATCAAGCAAGGATGAGTGTACAAGCGATAAAGTGAAGAGTTGAAGACAAGTCTAGCTTAAAGACTTCGCTGTAAATAAAAGTACTTGGCGGGAGACAACCAGGAATGTTATTTTTCAAATTTTATCGAGCCTGTCTTCCTAGACATTCAATAAGGCGTATCCAATCTCAATGAATACGATGTATTGATCCAATCTTTTATTTTTCTACATCTAAACATTATTGTCAGATCTGTCTATACGACGTATTCATGATATACGGCGTATTTGGTAATCTAAGTCGTACCTCATATACTTTTTACATGTCTCAATACGGCGTATCCTGGTTTAGGGATATAGCGTATCGACTTCATGTACAGTTTTTTTTTTGTTTTCTAACAGTCAAATGCCGGATATAGAATTGCATTGGTTTTTCTTATATCTTATACAGGACCTTACTGAACGAAAATGACGACTTTGGTGGAGTATTTATATTCTGGAATTATGTGTGTTGTAGTCATGCTGGCATACAGACCCGCATTTACAACACATGATCTTGCTCATAAATGCAACATTGAGGATCATACCGAGCAAATCCCAGGGGAGTTTCTCTTTCTAATTCTTTTAATTTCTTGTCCTTAATGTCATATTTATACAACGAGGGCGTTGTATATTTCAAGTTGGGGGGGGGGGGAGAATTAGAACGCTTACTTATCCATATTTTCACAATAAAATTCTTAAACTATGTCTAAATTTAAAAAATTTCAAGCATACCTTTGTGAAATTATTATTGCATGACCTCGCATACATAACCCTTGTTAGATATTGTGAAATTTTAAGCCTTATCTCTAAATTTTTACCCAAATTCCACAAAAATATGAGTGTGCTGGTGATGTTGTAAACTTTAGAACTTGGCTTGGTATATCTACCCGAGACCACAATAATGAACACTATTTTTAATAGATGGAGTGACAGTTTTTAAACTGGTAAATGTCCAGGGTTACACCTAAAAAGCCTATACATGTTGTGATATTAACTAACTACACTGGCTAGTTAACCCCCGTATAAACCCTTTTGTTTACTCTTATTTTTAGACTAAGATACCCCTAGAAAAACATGCTGAGCCATTCCATTCTTTTCTTACACCAAATATTTGTTTCGTTACACCTTTACACCTTATCCTACCCTATTAGATTAAGCCCTTAATCGGTTGCTAGTTGCTTTTGTGTAAAGTATTGTATTTCCTGTGTCGCAATGCAAAATTTTCTATCTACGGTTAGGTCAGGAAAATTGCACAATGCAATCGGGTACGTGTGTGAATTTTTTATCTACGGTTAGGTCGGGAAAATTGCACAATGCAATGAGAATGTGAAAGTAGTGTATATTTTTAGTCTTAATTTTCCAGTGTGTTTTACTACTTTCACAATTATTATTTTTACATCTGAAGTATGGAGGAAAAGGGATAAATTATCCGGATTCATTATGATCGTGAAGATAGTGAAATTACACCGAATTTCGTAGTGGTTAGTAAAAAAATCGAAAAAATTAAAAAATACAAAAAAGTGATTATGTAAAGTATTGTTGTATGTTGATCGAAATAAACCAACAATGTATCATCTTGTATAAAGTGGTCGATATCACCACTATTGTTGTGAAGTATGTATATTATGGATGTTTGGGAGTTGGTCGTTACGGGAACACCAACTAAGGTTGTTTGATTAATCCATTGATCAATGCATTTATCTTTGATTATGTGTCTTCTTCAAGGGATGGTCGGGAAAGTTACTAGTAACACTATACCTTATTTATTCGGACTTAATCTATTTGTTTGTTCTTTTTATTTAACACCAATTATTTTCCCTTTCCTAATCCCTAACCTTGGGTCTTACTCGAATGAGGATGTGAGCAATTTCATGTATCTATTCTGTTGTTATGGCCATGTATGTGCGATTTTGTCCGCCTTGTTTGGTGAAAGGGTTAGAAGATTCCATACCCTTTAATGTTCTTCATCCTAACCTTTGGTTTTACTCGAATGAGGGAGTGAGCAATCATTTATGTCTATTCCATCGTTATGTATGTGTATATATGATTTTGTCACCTTTTCTGGAATATTGGTATCGATAGAGATTGGAAAACTTCTAGTCATATTCTTTTGCTTTTTGCGAGTTATGGAGCGGAGCAATCATATGTGTCTATTCCATCATTATGGATGTGTATATGTGGTTTTTTTGCCTTTTATGGAATATTGGTATCGATAGAGACTAGAAAGAGTGATCAAGCCCTTGAACCTTTTAATTCCCAATTTATCTTTTTAGGGGACTTGTCCACTCTGAGCGTTAATGATGGAGATGTGTATCCTCTGCTAGGCGTATGATGAATTCGTCACGACCGAGCAATTGAGCGAATTAGTTACATGTTACCACATAGATTAGTTGAGTGATTTGAGTGATTTCATCTTCTTATTTTGTGAGGTGTTTGGTTATGTACTAGTAATTGAACGATTTTATTGCTTAAGGAAAAAATTATTGACTTCGGCTAGGATACATTTTCTTACATTTTATAAGTCAACTGAGGACAAGTTAGTAATTAAGTGGGAGAATATTTGATGATATCAAATAACGTCACTTTATAGCATCATTTATCCCATGTTTCTTACCCATTTTTGTATAATTATTGCATGAATTGGTACTTAATTGCTTAAAGTTGTTATTTGCAGTAATTATAGAGTAATTGGTGAAGTTATACTAAAAGGCACGCATCTTGGAGCTTAAACGAAGAAATCCGAAGACAACTGTTTAAACAACCTATACGCCATATCCATCAAGGAAGATACGGCGTATCTGTGCCTGCACTTTACTAGAAACCACAAAGAATTGAAGAGCAATACGCCATAATTAGAAGACTCTATACGCCATATCCAAGATCGAGTATTTGAAGATTCTAGAAGATATTGAATGTGGTCCCTACTCCAAGAGATCCCTAATATGCTGTATTGACCTTAACCAATATGGTGTATCGACGTTTTTTCAGACACTATAAATACAAATCCCTAAACACGAGTTTAGGGCGTGCTTAAACATATTTTCAAAGCCCTAACTACAAAAGTCGATTTCCAAAAGAGAAGAAGAGCAAAGAAGGTCAAGCAACATGCTTAATTCCATAGGAAACACCTTGTAATTCTCATACTCTTAATAATCGTTCAATTTTTAGTATCATTCGTTTAACTCGGTTAGTTTACCTTGGTTGATTCGATTATTATGTTTGTATTCGATACAATGGTTATTGGCTAATACCTTTAGGTATTAGCCATGTTTATGAAGATTTAATGTTTGGTTTGTTTATCTCGATTGCTTAATTTATCGTTGATTATTGATTATGTTTATCAATTTATACTCGTTTACGTGCTTAAGTATGCGACCTATCATTCAACTGGATCTAGGAATGCAAAATATCATGCTAGCTAGATACCGGGATAGCTCTCCATATCCGCAATTTATATATCTAGAATCATAGGATCACAAATAATGACCTATCCTTATGGACGTTAAAAATTAGTTTATTCGATGTCATTACAAAAGATCAGTGTTTTCACGTTAGGGTCCCATGTTTTCCTTAAAAAAGACATTACGATTTTATAAGACAAAAGTTTCTTTCGAATTTTAGAAATCAGAATCCCTCTAATAAGATATCCCGTCACGGCTCCATCCAATGTTATTCCTCTAGCACCTGAGATTTTAAAAACATGCTAAAAACGGTCAAAAAATTGTTGATGAAATTCTAGGTTTATCAGGAAAATAGCGGGGACCAAAGATTTAAGTAATTGTAGATATGAAAAACATTCAATAGTCCTAAACACATTGTATTATTGCCCTAAGTCATGACACCGAACCTTAACGTTATAAACTTTAAACAAACAGTACTCGAGTTTGTGCCCAAACACGGTTACTGATGTCACAAAAACATCCTATAATTTTTCATACAGTGATGTTGCCAACCCTCCTACGAATTTCTTCAAATATTAATTGGCGTCAATGGTTAACTAGAAACACATCCCAGCGGGGATGGTCAGTACCGATAGATGATCCATAACACTAGGTTATAACCAGTAGGTATATTAAGGTTCATGATAAATGGGGACTTTAAGGGCCATTACAGGTTAACTTAGGGCAATAATGTAATCAGGAAATAGCATACAGTTTGAAAACACTTGTGTCCAAAAAAATCAAGCATGGAAATCTCCCCGTCTTAATAAAGCAAGTAGTTAGAAAAATGGCTACGAACTCACCTTTGAGTGAATGGTATATCACAAGTATTCACAGTAGAAAAGCGTCACGCTTACGATCGAATGCAACTAATCCAAGGATAGGTCGTATAAATACTAAAACACTTGATTATTTATAGGTGTATAGGATCATCATATATCGTTCGGGCTATCTATAATTAAGAGGTCATGTAGTGACGTATGAGGAGCTAGGACACTTTAAATCGTAAATCCAACAACTCGTCGATACGCCACCCCGAAGAGGCCTCATTATGGAACTCCCTAGTAATATAGTACTTTGATTAACTAATACCACATATAATTCTATATAGCTACATCACCATCTAATCGTTTTAGTGAAATCATATTTATAAAGTAAAAACGTTTATAAGTATACTTTAGTAAAACTGGCGTAACTTTCTCGTTTTAAGTCCGTTTCTTTCGTTTCTTACGTCCACGCCTTCGTATTAAGACGAGTTATCAAAATATAACATTTTCAAAATTTGAGTTTTTTTATGAATAGTGATTTTACTGTTCATAACAGTTATATATTTATTTTTATAGATTTAGTTATCGTAAATCTCGTAAATGTCGTAACTTATTCGTTTTAACTCCGTTTTTAGCGATTCTTTCGAGTACGTTTCTGTATTAATAGTTTTTATCTATTAATAATGTTTTAAAAAATATAAGTTTCTGTGGTGACTAGTAATTTTATAATAAATAGTTTTATAAAAGTTATATATTTAACGTAAACCTTGAAATCGTCTTATACTTTTTCATTATATATCGGTTTTTCGTGTATCTTATCATTTTTGGAATCGTCTGAATGTAGTATTTTTATAAAAATTTAATGAAGGCTTTATTTTTCGAATTAAAACAGCAATGAATATTTTAGAAAATATGTTTAAACTAGTTTTTTATAACTTTTTAGTTTTACCTCTTTCGTTATAGTCCATTATGACATTTATTATCACATGTCTTACATCCTTAGGGTCTCTAGTCCATAATTTATTCAACCACATAACACATGAATAGGTGTACAAAATTATAATCACAAGCAGAAATATGTTTTACATGTTTAAAAGTAACCTAATGGTGATTTCACTACATAGAACTTATATACACATGAAATGATAAAATGATAAAGAAATAAAGGGTTTTAGTTAACCTATGGTGATGAATGATGATAAGAAATATAATTATACCCTTGTTTAGATTTTTTTAAACCAAGGGGGCTTTTGCAAGGATTAGAAACCTTAATTTCTCAATGATACCTAATTTCTACTTTTTTTGCTTCAACATTGAAAACACTTAACCTAACATTCAACCATCTTAGTAGGTTTGATATGTTGTGTGTCATGCTTGTATAAGTGGTAGAAAAATTTTGTTGGGTTGTATGTATTGAGGGTTTTGAGCCGTGAGCTAGGGAGGAGGAAAAGAGAGTATTTGTTTGATTTGCTAAGTGAAATGAAGAGTGTATGTGTTTATCAACTAGTATGCAAGTATATATACCACAAGACTAGTCCAAGAGACACAATGAGGGTCTTAAGGAAGTCCATGGTCTTGGTCTTTGGTCAAAACTTGGAGACTAAGGGTTGTTGGTTCCCTAAATGAGACATAATCTCATGAAAATAAGGAGTGGTGTTTTTAAACTAGATATTTTTGTATCCATCTCTATATATCCGGTTATACATGCATATGTATGATATATTTTTGTGATTTTTGAGTATTGGGTATAAAAGTGGGTATTTGTTGAAGCGTAGAAAAGTTTTGGTGCTTCCGGGAATGCCTAAATGTATTTTATTGCGAAACGTAAACGTTTTACGCAACCAATAAAAATAAAATATAAAAAGTTTATTATTACTTTCGTAAAAATAATATATTGCTTGCTTGACGAAAGCTTTAATTCGTTTGGTGTCCGTTTACGTTAATTATTGATTTTTAGCTTACGCGATTTAACTTAACTATTAAAATTAAAAGCGAACGCGTACGAGAAAAAAAATAAATAGTGAATTTAATAGCGTCGTATTTCATTTTTTTTAGTACATTGATCAAAATACGTATTGTTATTGTCCTTCCCCGTTAGAAGAGTTTGTCCTCTAGGTCAAGTTGTGACACTTGTAGAAAAGTACGGGTTCAGAGAAAAAGATGCGGATATTTCTTCGAATAAGTTGATGAAGAGGTGTAGATAATAATAATAATTATTTATTAAGAAGTTATTAATGTTTGATTTTTTTTAACAGTGCCCCACGCGTCGGTCGAACAGTAACCTCAACGGTTCCCTTTCCCCCTTTTTACTACAAAAATTTTCTCCTCCATTTCTCCATACAACACGTAATCGTCATTATATTTTCTCTTATCCAATCCTCAAAAAATGTTGCACATCCTGCACGCGTTGCCATGGCGCCGCGGATAGCAACTCGGCATTTATCTTGCCTACTTCCCATACGAAGAAGGATTTCAGTATTTGGCCTTTATTCTAGCAATTCTCGTGCCCCTCATTGTTCTTGCAATCGGCGTAGATCTCTTTTGGAAGGAATAGATATTAGGGGAGGGTTGTAATAAAACTTGTATTTCCTTTATGTTCTTATGTAATCTTATTTCTAAGATAATAAATGGATGTTGTGGCAATAAATCTTTTTGTTACTTTTATTTATGCCTTTCGATAATTTCGTTTGGTAACTCGTTTGCATTTCCCTTCTAAATTGATTTAACTTGGGTGTTTCAAGATTTGTGATGTTGGTTTAATATTTATTGTTGCGACCAAGGCTCGGTTCCTAGTGGGCTTATTTGTTCCCTTCAGCTTAACGTGTCAGTTGTAACACTTTTTTTTATGTCGACTTTATATAGTAAGGTGGAGTGAAGGTCTGCTTAGTTGCTACGGTTACTGATTCGATTTCCAGAAGTAAACGCGTTTTATGAATACTCACACAAAACTTGATGCAAATAGAAAATTGTTTCTTGACAAGAAGTTTTTAAGGTGACTACTCTCAGCATGGGCATGGTCCTTCCTGAATTATACATAGTTGATCAGGCTATGTATATTTGAGGGCTAACGATGCGATGCTCATTTTCGTCATAAATTGTGTTATAATTTCCTAATAATTGTGGGAGTGATTTGTATAAAAACTTATAGAGAGTTAAAGTAGAATTGACGTTTTCATAATATGTTAATTTGATAGATACTTGAAATTATTCAGTACAACAGAAATTGAAGCGAAAGTACAACAGAAATTTAAGCGGAAGTACAACAGAAATTTAAGCGAGAATTCCTAAAGGGATAAAGTCTAAGCATTGATATCATAAATTAATCAGGATAGTCGATATTTATATAATTGATCGATAGAAATAGATATTGATATGTCAAAAGATAGACGTAAGAGATCGAATTTAAACCAAGTATTATATATCTAAGATTATATATAATACAATAATGACAATCGGAAAAGTAAGTAAGGATCAGGGAATACGCGCGCGTGAATATCGGATAGCGATGAAGGATTCTGTATTTAAAAATGAAAGAAAAGAAAATCTTTAAACTTTGTGGTTATAGACTAGGTTTTGAAAATGACCCAGTTCCCTATAACCTTGGCTCTGGTACCATCTGTAACACCCCCAAAATCAGGTCGCAGCGGAAAGGTAACAATGGGGTGCTACGTCAAAGTACAAAAATCAAGATATAGAAAACGACCTTAAATGGACGTTAAAAATAAGTTTCATTCGATGTCATTACAAAAGATCAATATAATTAAAAAAAACAAGGTTTTTTTCACGTTGAGATCCCATAGGTTTATTAAATAGACATTAGATTTTTATAAGACAAAAGTTTCATTGAATTAAGAAATCAGAAATCCCTCTAATAGATATCCGTCACGGTCCCTCCAAGCATTTACCTCAGCACTGAGTTAAAACATGCTAAAACGTTAACAAATTGTTGAGTGAATTCATAGGTTTATCAGGAATAGCGTGGCCACAAGATTTAAGTAATAGTAGACTATGAAACACATTCAATAGTCCAACACATTTATTTTGCCCTAAGCTCATGTCACAAACCTTAACGTAATAAACATTAAACAAACCAGTACTCGAGGTTTGTGCCCCAACACGGATACAGATGTCACAAAAACATCCTATGAATTTTCTCAATACAGATGTTGCCAAACATCCTACGAATTTTCTTCAAATATTAAATGCGTCAATGGTTAACTAGAAACCACATCCCAGACGGGGATGGTCAGTCCCGATAGATCTATCCATAACACTAGCGTATACCCAGTAGGTATTTAACGGTTCATGATAAAAGGGGACTTAAATGGCAATACGGTAACTTAGGCAATAATGTAATCAGGAAATAAGATTCAGTTTTAAAAAACACTGTGTCCAAAAAAATCAAGCATGTAATCTCCCCCGTATTTAATAAAGCAAGTAGTAGAAAAAGGGGCTACGAACTCACCTTGAGTGAATGGTAATCAACAAGTATTCACAATAGAAAAAGCGTCACGCTTACGATCGAATGCAACCTAATCCAATATAGGTCGTATAAGTACTAAACACTTGATTATTTATAGGTCGTATAGCTCATCATACTATCGTTCGGGCTATCATAATTAAGAGGTCATGTAGTGACGTATGAGGAGCTAGGACACTTTAAATCGTAAATCCAACAACTCATCGATACGCCACCCCGAAGAGGCCTCATTATGAAACTCCCTAGTAATATAGTACTTTGATTAACTAATACCACATATAATTTATATCGCTACATCACCCATCTAATCGTTTTCGTCAAATCATATTTATAAAGTAAAAAAAGTTTATACAGTATACTTTAGTAAAACTCGGCTGTAACTTTCTCGTTTTAAGTCGTTTCTTTCGTTTTTACGTCACGCCTTCGTTATTACGACGAGTATCAAATACGCTCTCATCGGCTTCAAAATTTGAGTTTTTCTGATGAATAGTGATTTTACGTGTTCATAAACAGTTATATATATTAATTTTTATAGATTTAGTTATCGTAATCTCTAAATGCGTTACTTATTCGTTTTTTTCACTCGTTTTTAGCGATTCTTTCGAGTACGTTCTCGTATTTAAAAGTTTTATCATATTAATGATATTTTAAAAATATAAGTTTCTGTGGTGAATAGTATTTTTTATAAAAATAGTTTTAGAAAAAAGTAAATATTTAACGTGAACTTGAAATCGTCTTATCTTTTTCGTTATAAATCGGTTTTTCGAGTTTCTTATCATTTTGGAATCGTCATGACATGTAGTATTTTATTTAAATAATATAAATGAGCTTTTTTTTCGAATTAAAACAGCAACTTTCGAATATTTTTAGAAAAATATGTTTAAAACTAGTTTTTATAACTTTTTAGTTTAACCACTTTGTTACTAGTCCATTATAAAATTTATTATCACATGTCTTACATCCTTAGGGTCTCTAGTCCATAATTTATTCAACCACATACAATGAATTAGGTGTACAAATTATTAATCACAAGCTGGATAATATGTTTTACATGTGTAAAAGTAAACATTACTGGTGATTTCACTAATAGAACTTATATACAAATAAAAATGATAAATGTAAAGACATAAAGGGTTTTAGATAACCTTATGGTGATGTAATATGATGAGAAATATAATCTAAACCCTTGTTTAGATTTTTAAACCAGCTGGCAAGATTAGAAAACCTTAATTTCTCAGAAACCCTAATTTCACTTCTTTGCTTCAAACTTGAATCTACTTAAACCTATCCTTTAAACAATTTAGATAGATGTCTTGATATGTTGTGTGTATGCTTGTATAAGTGGTATAAAAATTTGTATGGGTTGTATGTATTGAGGGTTTTGAGCCGTGAGCTAGGAGGAGAAAGAGAATATTTGTTTGATTTGATAAGTGAAATGCAGGTGTATGTGTTTATCAGCTAGTGTGCAAGTATATATATACCTCAAGGGATGTCTAGAGACACAATGAGGGTCTTAAGGAGTTTAACGGTCTTGGTCTTTGGTCCAAACTTAGAGTCTAAGGGATTGTGGTTCCCTAAATGAGGATATAATCTCATGAAAATAAGGAGGAAGAATTAAAGAGCAATACGCCGTATCCAGAAGACTCTATACGCCGTATTGAAGATTATTTGAAGATTCTGGAAGATATTAAACGTGGTCTCTACTCCAACAAACCCCCAATACGCCTTATTGACCTCAACCAATATGGCTTATCGACGATTTTCTAAACACTATAAATACAAATCCCTAAACACGAGTTTAGGGTGTGCTTAAACATATTTTTGAAGCCCTAACCTATTCGATACAATGGTTATTGACTAATACCTTTAAGCCATGTTTATGAAGATTTCATGTTTGGTTGTTTATCTCGATTGCTTAATTTATCGTTGATTGTTGATTATCTTTATCAATTTATACTCGTTTACATGCTTAAGTATGCGACCTATCATTCAACTGGATCTCGGAATGCAATATATCGAGCTAGCTAGATATCAGGATAGCTCTCCATATCCGCAATTTATATATATTTAGAATCATAGGATCAAAAATAATGACCTATCCTTGCCATTGGTTTAGTGAACAAGTTGGACTAGCAGGTGACTTGGGATCAACAAATGACATTCTAATTCCCTTGGTAAGGACTTGGACAGTGGACTACTAGTATATAAGATGTCGTTAAGCATTAAGTTAGTAAAGTCTCATTGAGCTAGGATTTGATAAGATCACCATTATTGTTTTTCTAAGATAGATTATAATCAACAAAAGATTTCTTTATACAGATGCGTTTAATTGTGACAGAATTAGCGTGTCTAGGTTTTAGGAAGAAGAACCGCCTAAATCTAGGAATGATATGCCCCTCGAGATAAGTCAATCATTGCACTAATAAACAAACCTCTATTTTAATCGGATTAATCATGGTTAATACAGTTTCCAAAATAGGCTTGACCGCTCTTCTATATTCTGATTATCTGCTTGCGTGTGTTATCGTGACTAATGTAGGTTTAAGTTACCACAAAAACCATGCCAGTCTCTCAGACTGAAAACCTTCTCTATCCGTTAGAATTAGGTTTAGCATAGGTTTAACTTAGAACCTACTTAGATTAAAACTAACATAGATAACTAAAATACTGGTAGACTTAGGAATTAATGCTCTCACTCTTAGTGATTGACACCCTACTTACCAATGAAGCTACAACTAATTGGGTACACTGCCCGTTAGTGTTTCTTTAGGTAAAGTCGGCAAAATATAAATGTAAAACTTGATAATAAATAATACCTACGTACAACGACACATCAACATCATACAAGGTTCATATAAAATAATGATCGACGCTTTCTATGTCTAACAATCTCCCCCAAAGGGACGGTCATTTAGTCTATACTAAACTATACTTCTACGTGGCTTGTGCCTGTAGGAAAGCGCAAGTGTATAGCCACAGTAATTTTAAAATTATTTGACAATCAAATAGCAGATCTATCATATAAACATGCAACATAAGACTTATTAAAATCACAGTTTAAACAATTGCTTTTCTAGCCACAAGATCCATATACAACCACTTAAGTTAATCATATAAAAGATAGAAAAAACATGTGTACATTTTAGCAAACAGCAACTCAAACACATTTCTAGATCTACATCTTATTACAGGTTAAAATAGACGACCCCAACATTACTATAGAGGAGTATATCAGGCTTGAGGAAGAAAAAGCTCGTAGGCATGGTAAGGTGTATAACTGGGAAACTGCTACGTATGGTAAGGTCTGGTATGATGAACACGTTCATGACCTCAAATCTGTTGAAACTGAATTCCCAGCTATAGTCTTTAATGACGCGTTAACATCTGAAGTAACGCTCTCATGTGAAACCATGGTAAGTCCTCTTAAAAACGACAATCAAATTAACTTTAGAAGTATCCCGCACCTACCCCGTTTTGAACGAATCCGTCGATGAAGATTACAGGAATTTTATGACAAAAAATCTTTTCCCCTATAAAATAATTTACTGTCAAACGATTTGAAAACGATCCTTTATCAGTCGTACTCAGTATTAAGCTCACACATTTCAATGACTGACATAACTAAAACCACAAACCGCGAACACGCGAAAGCAAGCAAAAGCATAACACCGAGCACATAGATCCTATACGCAACTAAATGACAGATCTTAGGTTATAGTCTAGGTCAACCCACCTAGTTCTCTATAACCTGGCTCTGATTACCAATCTGTCACACCTCGACAATGGCGAAAACTCCGGAGCGCAACATAATGATCAATCATAACACAAGATACATTATAGAGAAAACTACAATGCATAAAATTCAAGTGTTACGAAGACCATCAACCTCGAGTGATGTCCCAAATCACAATCAAATCCATAACCTCTTACAATCCCAATAGCCCACATAGGGGTCCAAATCCAAACTTAAACCAAAATCTTCCAAATACTAAAACCAAATAAAATAAACCAGCAAGACTTCACATGAAACATCCACACGGGATACTTATAAGTCTGATATCACATATCACCAACTTATTCCTATTTCACTTCACCTGAAAATGATACTTGAAAACGTCAACAATAATGTTGGTGAGCTCGTAGGTTTGACCTTAAACCCAAAAGCTGTGCCAATATTTCAAAACAGTGGACAATAGTGCAATATGACAGTGAATATATATGCAAACAACCCATGACTTAGCATCCCCACTAATCATGTAACACGACCTAACAATTTCTGCTAGTCGATCTCCATATGTCACTTACGCACCTAAAGGGCCTACCAGCTGGACTAGATTAGGGCAGGACCACACACATACTAGGGTATGTGTACCCAGCCGCTCCAATAACTAAACAAATAATGGGATAGGCGTACCCCTGAGATCCAAACAATCATACAACACATACTATTCACATAGCAGTCATAAGCACATATCTTGTCCCAAAAACAAAACCACATTTCACACTGTTCAATTCAAAATATTTCAAAGCACATTTGAGTATCATTTTCCCCCAACGGAAAAAGACAATAAAAATGGGGCTACGAGAACTCACCTCAAGCATGTCTTTTAGCAACTAAATCTTAATCACACAAACAAATGCAACGACGTCCGCACACGACCTAATCTAGTTAATGTCCCATTTTAATCATTCATTTCCAAAACAGTTTCGAGTTTTGATGCATAGTAGTTTAGACGCGTTGTACAATTACCCATAACAATTTAGTGGTGTGATGGTTGTCGTTTCATCAAAATATCTTATCAATCCGATATCTCAACAATACATACTTATACTATTTAAAGAAAATAGATAAGTAATATAAGTAAATATTTATAATAAACAACTATAAATATATCTTGATAAGTCCATTCGGTACTCTTAGTTACCATAAAATAATCTTAATATGGTTGAAAATGAAACGTTTATTCATAATAAACATATTAGAGAAGTTTCGAGAAAAATTATATTTTTCGTCTTTTAGTGAATTTATTAAATAAATAAATTAATAAAATAATATTTTATTATTTAAAACCAAAAATCATGTTCTTAAGTAAAACTTTCTAAGTATAAACTTTTTATAAAATTTCAACATGACCCGTACGCTTATATAATGTTTTCCAAGGTTTTTAACCTTTATTTCAAATATTTTTCAAACTTTCAACACTTTTCCGACAAAATTCCAAAATCTCGATCTTTAACGTTTACTAAAACGTTTTCCCCCAAAATATCGTTCAATACCACTTCGTAAATACATTTCACTTTCAAAAAGTCCGTCAAAACTCTTATAACGACTAAACATCTCTTATTAGGCTTTAAGGCCCAATAAGGGTCCATTAAGATATTTATAAGTCCAAAACCAAGGCCCATTTATATACATAAGCTCATACTAATTAGTAGAAAATAATCCAGACCACAATAAGCCACGACTTAAATAGGCTTATTGGGCCGTGAGTCCATAAGCTTCACAATACATATATTAAGCTTGAAAATAAGCTAGTGAGCTACGTATCGTATTTTGTTACTACCATAAGCTATAAAAATAGTCCACGAACATACGCCATACCACGAAAATATTCAAAATCACTTCCCTTGTGATTGTGAAAAATGACATGAGCATATAAGCTCAAAATAAGTCACGAAAAGCCCACAAACTAAGATATACAAGCTATTATACAAAATAAACTATCTAGCAATATATGTTTCTCAACCATCACGACCACAACATCAAAACTACAAAACCCCTTTATTTCTTTTTGAATCCGACGCAAGCCAAACAACCCTTTTTATCCGTTTCGTTTCCAAAAATCGATTTTTACAACGATCAACTTGTACAACTAACATCTATGCATCAATATGAACCCAAAAGGACAAACGAAATTTAAATTTAGAAACTTACAAGAAAATATTCAAAAGTGTAGATTTCGACACGAACCGGACAACCCAAACGTTGTTTAAATGAATACCCAAATACTTGTATCAACCCGTAGTATCCTGTTCTTGATTAAAGTTGGAAAATTTATGGTGGTTTGTGGTGGTTTAGGTGGCGGACGAACACACACACACACACTTATGTGTGTGTTTTTTTTTGAAATGAAATGAAATGAATTGGAATGATCTAGTGGTGGGAATATAAATGTATAATTTCTAGACAAAGTGGCTAAAATCATGCCTCCTTGTCCCTCTTGACTCTCTTGACCGGCCATGGGATCCTATGGGGTCTCGGGTCTTTCTTTTCGTGTCAGGATTACTTAAAAGCTCGTAAAACTCAACCGTAAATTATTCCCCAAAGTTACTTAGCATTTTTATTCATCTTAAAAATACTTTTCCAATAACTTAGAGTATTTACTTGACATATTTACACTTTAAACCCTTCAAAACTCATTTGGACATTAACGGACGTGTCAGGACTCGTTTTTTCGGCATTTCTTAAAATTCACGGGTCAAACCACTCGGAATACAAATAACATAATAATAACCTCTAAAAAGGAATATTATTCACAAATAACCATAAATTACCACAATTCTCATAAAATCACCACCGTCAACACGGTACAATATCTGAATAAACTGACATACGTCAAATAGCCAAAGGACTAAAATGGAATATTCAGAACACAAAAAGGGCAAAGGTTACAAAAATATTAACCTGAATTTTACGGGGTGTGACAGAAATCAATACCCACTTCCTGAACATAACCCTTAGCTACAAGTCGTGCCTTATTGCGAATTACAGTTTGATCTTCATTCTTTTTGTTCTTCCATAACCACTTTAGCTTTATAACAGTCTTGCCAAATGGTTTGTCGATGAGTTCCCAGACTTGTAATCTGTCGAATTGATGAAGCTCATCCCGCATTGCCTCGATCCATGCGGAATCAGCCATTGCCTCCTTAATGTTTTTTGGTTCTGCAGTACTCACGGTGAGCGCGAACATACACATTTCAGGATCTATTGTAAGTTGTCGTCTTGTTTGCACTGGCTTGGATGGATTTCCACGAACTTGTTCTAGCAGGTGATCTTTGGTCCATCAGTATTCGGAATTGTGTGGTTGATAGAAGGTATGCATATTTGAATTATCAATATTGCGTGAGGATGACTCAGCAACTTCTCGTACCGGTGTACAGAAAGGATTGATAAATTCATCTTGTTGGAACTGTGTATCTGTTGCTTGATTAGTATTGTTTTCCTTAGCATTGACATTTGTTAGAGTTGTTGGTGCTGTTGAAGGGTGAATATTCGATGTAGGTTGTGTGTCTTGTTGAGTAGAATTGTCGGCAGGAGAAGAAGACTTGTTGACACTTGAAGTACATGCAGTGAAAAATTCATCGTACAAAGGACCGAATAGAAGATCCAACTCTTATTGTGACGTAGTTGTTGTATCTGCTGATGGAAAAACATTTTGTAGTTGGGGCGCGAGGCCAGAGTTATCATAGTCTGACGCCTTTTGTCGTTGGAGAACGAGGTCTAAAGTGTTATTCTTAATAGACGTCTCTTTCATCTATTTGATTTCATCAAACTTAATATGTATGGATTCAACTATCAATCGGGTTCTCTTGTTGTAAACTCTATATCCCTTAGACTGAGTGGAGTATCCCACCAGAATGCACGGATCCCTTTTTTCTTTCATCTTGTCAAGATCTTCACCATCTATGGTTAAGTAACAGGTGTAACCAAAGATGTAAAGGTGTCGAATTAAAGGTTTCCTGTCATTAATGATGTGGTACGCGGTCTTCTCATGTGTTGGGATTATGATTGATTTGTTTTGAGTATAGCATGCGGTTGCAATTGCTTCAGTCCAAAAGAACAAAGGAAGTTTATAAGCTGAAAGCATCGTTCGAGCAGCCTCAACCAGAGTACGGTTTTGTCTTTCGACAACGCTGTTCTGTTCAGGTGTTCCAGGAGTAGATGTTTGATGCTCAATTCCTTCTTGTTTGAAATATGCATCGAGTGTCTTGTTTAAGAACTCTGTGCCTCTGTCAGTTTGAACAGTAATCACTTGAGCTTGAAGATTGCGTTGAATCATCTTGAGAAAATCTTTTAGAACTTCTAGTATTTCATCCTTGGATCTTAGAAATGGAGTCCAAGTATATTTGGAGTAGTCGTCAACAATTACCAGAATGTATTTCTTCCCATTGATGCTTTCAACACTCATGGGACCACATAAGTCCATATGAAGCAAATTTAGCTGTCCTTTTGAACTTGGAACATCCTTTGTCTTGAATGAGCTCCTTTTTTCTTTACTCAGTTCACAAGAAGAACATAGTTGATCCTTGACATATTTCAACTTAGGTAAACCAATCACGATATCCCTCTGTGAAAGCAAGTTGATGTAGTCGAAGTTAATATGAGAAAGTCTTCGATGCCATAACCATGCTTGAGTTGGTGAGGCTTTAGCCATGAAATAGATTGGAGTTGATGAAGTTGTTTCTTGCATAGAAATTATGTAGAGATCAGATCCACGATTACCAGTTAGTAAATCATTTCCCTAAAGATCTCTAACAAAACAAGTAGATTTCCGA
Organism: Tanacetum coccineum; assembly: GCA_026074375.1. NCBI lineage: Eukaryota > Viridiplantae > Streptophyta > Magnoliopsida > Asterales > Asteraceae > Tanacetum > Tanacetum coccineum. Next base: position 19,801 of record BQNB010060343.1, read on the forward strand.
AAAGCAACCTCCAAATCCGCATCACAAAATTGACCACCCGAGAAGAGATTGTGATTTAGGCCTTTGACGTAATAAACCCTTTTGATCGTAATATTTCCTTGAAACAAATCTCCATAACCAAGAATTGGAGTAAATTGATCATTGCCAAAACGAACGGTACCTAGATATTTTTCAACAAAATTACACATCAGCTTGAGGTTTCTCGTCATATGCTTGGTGCATCCAGAGTCAACAATGAATAGGATGAGTTGAATAATCTGCAAGAGAATTAGAAGACGATGAAACACTTGACAAATTGGATCCTAAAGTATTTGTGAGTTTCAAGACATTAGTTATCCTAGATGCATTATCTATTGTTGGACTAATACTTGTGTGCACATCTTCTTTCTTAATTTTAGGCACCCATTTCATTTTTGTCTTAGAAACCCATTTATATCCTGATGGGCATTATTGTGCTATCCACCATTTCCATGCCTTACTAGTTTTCTCATAAAGCATCCTATAGTAACCCTTGGATTTCTGGATAGTGGATTTTGATGCAACTATTTTCTTAGAGGGTATTGGAACAGATTTGTACGCTTGACTTTTGGGTTGTCTAGTACTAATAGGCCTTACTTTAGGCTTTTTAGTTCTAGCATTCACGTCATTCAAAAATTTAGAAACACAAGCATCATGATTCGAATTAAACACACATTTTCCACAAGTAGCACAAACATCATTAACATTCGAAGTTCTGGATTTTAAACTGTCAATACACGCAGTTACAGACTTTGTTTTATTAGAAACACTAGAAATCATATGGTGGCCTTCTACTTCATTCTTCTTAAACTTCACTTAACTATTGTTTTGTACGACTGTATCTCTCATTTGAGTGCTCTTAAGCTGTGGCTTGCTAACACTAGTTTTGTGAATTACTCTTGTAAAGGTAGACACGCGAGGATTAGTATTTCTGGAAGTCTGAGGCAACTGTGGTGCTCTAGTTTGTGTTGTCCTAGTGGCAATTCGATACATTCCTGGTTTAATCACATTTATGTTTCGTACAGCTTGTCTTAATGTTTGAGGTAAACTCAAGTGACTGATTTTGATAAACCCTCTGACACATTAGTTTTGGTAACCGACGTTGTATTTGAAAAACTTTTTTTCAAGAGAATCTGAGAAAGGAGTCGGTTTTCCTAAAACTGATGGTTTTGGAATCCTTTAAGCATTTGGTTGTCGAACAACAGATGGTTTGTCAAATTTAGTTTCCACAGATTTTCCTTTGCAATTTCTTGATGAGTTTCTTTAACTCACTTATACCAATGTTCTTGTCTTGCAATTGAGCTTTCAAATCTTGAATTTCAAACTATTGTTCACGTTCTTCTAGAAATACAGTTGACGCTTTTTCTTTGCAAACTGTGTCATTTTTCATTTGATCTTGACATTGTTGTGAAGCAAGTTTAAGAGAAATCGAATGTTGTTCAAGTTTAGCAAAACTCTTTAAAAGCTTATTATGAACCTCTTTACTTACAGTTTCAGTTTGTTTAGAAAGCTTTTGTGCAAGACATTCATATTCTTTGAATTTATGAAGATAGAAGCATTGCGATTCAGTGTGAGCATCTAAATCAGATAAAGAATGCAAATAAGAACACATAACATCTTTTGACACACACTCTTGGAGAAGTAGATCATACATGTTTGATAAATCTTGTTTGTCAGATTCAAGTTCGTCAATGTCTTTTTCAAGGGATTCAACGTACTTTAAATCAGCATACATTTCTTGTTTAAGTTCATTGACAAATATGAAACTATCATTTTGTGTTTTTATTGAAAGAGGCATCAAACATGTTTTTATTAGTACTTCCATATCAAGAGCAGTTAGTGCACGAAATCTATCATGAGTATGTTTTTCTCAAGCTTGATCAAAAAGTTTTCTAAAATGATTTATGTTATTTGTCATTACATTATAAGCTTGTCTACTTTTACTAATTGATTTTGAAGTAGGTAGAAAACCGATGTTTTTGAAAATTTTTGGTTTAGATTTAACAAAAGATTTTCTCCACAATTTCTTTCTGACTTCATTTTCATGTGCCAACTGATCATGATATTCCTGTGACGCTGGTTTAAAATTTTCATAAAGACTATTTTGCTTTGTGTAATCATAAGGTTGGACTTTGTCTTTATTCAATTTTGATCTACTATCCTTTTCAAGAGTCAATGTCTCTTCCCTATCAAGGATGAATCTGTTTGCAGGATCAGATGTGTCATATGGAATCTCATACAAACATGGTTTTTCAGATTGAGCTTTCTTGAGGTACATAGGATTTGCAAAAGTTGGTCTACCATTGAATGTTGAGCCTTTGGGAGCTAACATATGAATGGTTCGAATTGATTGATTCCTTTTATAAACAATTTCATTCAAAAACTTTAATTGCTTTTTCATAGCAATCAATTTGTCTAGATCTTTTTCTTCTTTTAGTTTCAAATCCGTGATTACCTTGGTTTTCTCTTTGACAAGACCTTCGTAACGTGACTTTGTTAAAAAACTCTGTTTGACTAACTCATCATGTTTCTCTTTGACAACTGAAATTTCATAAGCTTTAAGTTTTAAACCTTCTTTTATGTCAATTTCCTTTTGAGCTAATAGTCCTAGAGTTTCATTTAATTTATGTTCAAGTTTGTCATAATCAACTGTACGGTCATTTAAAGACTTGTACGTCTCAAGCTCAGAATGTTTACTTTGAAGTGCAATTAGGCAACTATCCCGAGTAGTATTAGACTCCTCAAGATTAGATTTGCACTCTTTTAATTCTTGAGTCAATGATGCGTTTGCTTTCTTTAATTGCTTTAAAATCTTTTTGTTCTCTTCAGTATAAAGTGTTAAATTTGCAATTAAATTAGCAAGCGCAACACGCTCATCATCACATTCTTCATCATTTTGGTCAGTCTGAATATCATTATCACACATATCTGGTGAATCAGGAATGGCATTACTATCAACCTTTTCCACTACACGTGTGTTATTAATGGATTCAGGTTGCTTAGAATGCTGTCTCTCATTGGAAAACATATTATATTCAGCATCGTATTGTACCTTTTCCAATGGCTCAGTATCAGTTCCTGAGTCTGCAGTACGAACCTCCTGAATCTTTGCCATATAGTTGTAATGTGCTTCTAATTCTTGTTCATCTATCTATTCATCTGTATCCTCTAGCCAATCAGCTTGCTCTGCTTGTAATGGAACACATTTCTCAGCTTGTTTGCACATCAACATCTTTTCCTTGTGATAAGTGTAGTCTTTTACCCTTTTTGGTTTCATGCATTCCTTAGCAAAATGACCAAATTTCTTGTAATTAAAACACTGTATCCCAGTCTGTTGCACTACCTGACTGCCTATAGTCTCCCTAGCCCCAACAACAGTCACGGTCCTCTGATTCCCAAACTGCCCAGTCTTATTATCATTCTTGTACCTTGAAAAAGTATCCACATTCTTGTTTCTGGAGTTTGAAGAAGTTCTAAGGTTGTTGTTGGTAGGTTTGTAGATCTTTTTGAAGTACTTTTCAATGAGTGCCAAGTTTTTCTGCATATCTTTATCTCTCTAAGCTTGTTCTGGATCACTGTCTTCTTCAGAAGCTGACTCAGATGGAGGTGTGATTGGTTTGGCTATCTCTTTGCCTTTGTATCTGGTAGATGCATGAGATCTGGTGGAAGATGATTTTTTTAATGGTGGTGCATATGATTTGTGAGATTTCGGTGCTTGATAATAAGGATCTGAATATTGTTGAGCAACAACAACAAGTGCTAATGAGTTTGCATTCTTGGCTATTCTCTCAACACGGATTTCATTAACTTCCTTTTGATTCTGTTTTAGAATGTCAAAGAGCTTGTGATATGATACTGTGTCCAAGTCATAAGTTTGCTTGACAATTGTCACAAATCTTGACCATTTTAGTTAAAGTTGTTGAAGAAATTGAACATTCACTTACATGGTAGCAACTTCTAAGTTGTTTCTTATCATTTCATTCATCATCTTGTAAAACCTGGAGTAATATGACTCCATTGACTCTCCATCTCGAGAAGTGAATTTTCTAAACTCCCAAAATAAATTTGTCTTGACATCTTGAATGTTAAGAGATTCACCCTGCTGTAGCCTTTCAATAGCTATCCACATCTCATGAGCTGTCTTGCAAGCATCAGCAGTTGAGTAGATTTCATCCCCAATTTAAGTCAATAGCAAAAAGATTGCTTCCTTTTTAGATTGATAATGAGCTTTGTTTTTAGGAGACATACTCAGGAGTGTCTCTACTGCTTGTCATTCTGGAACTGCTGGAGAATCATCTGTTGCTTCCACAACTAGAATTGTGACAGAAGTACACTTGTAGGGACCTTGTAGAATGCATTTCCTCAGGGAATCACCATTTGGTTTTGTGTCAATGTATCTCAAGAAACGTGATTGCCACTCTGCATATCTTCCCGTTGCAAGCATTGGTGGATGATCCCTTGAACCAGCTGCCATGATGTTGTTATGCATTTGACTGTCTGTTGTGGATGTTGTAATTGGAGTAGTCATGATGAATGATTGTTGTGTTATGAAGTGAAAATGATTGAAGATTGATCGAAAAGTGATAAAGGATGATTGTGTTGAAGAGTGGTTGTTGTAGGTGATTAAGATTTTTATTTCACGGGATTTTACAAAGTAAGACAAACCGTAGAAAATAAAATCTTTTTGGATAAATGTAATATTGGTCAATAGGCATTATCTCCATAACTAGCCAGCCATGATCTGTGTATGACATGTGTAATCTGGCCTCCTACATCTCTACAGATTACCTATAAATAGAGAAGCCATCACCAAGGTATGTAAACTAACTTTAACTACAAGATATTCTATCCTCTATCTCAATACTTCAATATCATAATCACCATGACTGATTCTCACACCGGAGGCGGCTCCCGGGGGCTTCCCCCGGGCTCCGTCTAACGTAGTGTCTTCTATTTCTTATATGCAGGTTATCTTAACTCGGCATCACCACCATATGATTTCTCTAATCACCATCGGAGCCTGGTATGTGCCTCTTTTTGCATACTCATTGGCGCCATCCGTGGGACCCATAACAATAAGTCTTGTTTTTTCAAGTCAAATAACCGATTTCCACAAATAATTGTCAAATTCAACCGCAATTCCTGATATCCTTAGAAACACCACTTAAATCTCTACTTTTACCTCGAATAATAAGGTCTTACTCCAACCAAAAACTTTATGTTTACCATTTTAACAACCTTTGTGTGGTTCATGTGGTGCATGCCAATGTTAAGGCAAGTTAGAAAAGTAATATTGGTTAACCCTCACAGAGCCTCTAATGGGGTTTGTTTTAAGAATAAAGGGTCTAGGCCATACCTCTATGAAGGCCTTCTTAGCAACATGAAGCATGCTAATCAACATTAAAGCCTTCTTAGCAACATTGTAGCCTTCTTAGCAACGTTGCAGCCTTCTTAATAGTGTTGTAGCCTTCACAATGGCCTGTAATTTATATGATAGCCTCCGCAGGAGCCAGCAAGCTCCGCTGTAGCCTTCACATCAGCCTACTACTTATATGGCAGCCTCCGTAGGAGCCTACAAGCTCTGTAATACATTTACAGCAGCTACCTATTTATATGCATCCTATATAGGAGCCAGCAAGCTCCGATATAGCCTTTACATCAGTGTCCAAAACTTATAGGCAGGCCTCCGTAGAGACAAGCAAGCTCTGTTGTAGCCTTCACATAAGCCTACTACTTATATGGCAGCCTCCATAGGATCATGTAAGCTCTATTTAAACCTTTTAAGTAGTCTGAAAGCCTTCACAGTAAGTCCTCACCTTTACAATAGCTTGACATTCCTTCATAAAAGCCTGTAGCCTTCGTCAAGTAGCTGGTAAAAAAGCGCCTTCACAACAGTCTGGCCGCCTTCACAATAGCCTTGCAGGCCTTTGAGTAGGCTTGGCAACCAGACACATTAGTCCTTACCATCATCGACAGTAGGCTTGGAAGCCTTTGCAGTAGCTTGGCAGCCATCGCAGTATCCTGACAGCCTTCGCAGTAGCCTGGCAGCCTTCGCAGTAGCCTGGCAGCCTTTGTAGTAGCCTCGTAGCCTTCACATCAACTTGATGCTTATATGGCAGCCTTCATAGCTGCCTAAAGCCTTTATTACAGCCTTATTAGTAGCATTAAATAATTCTTAGCAGTGTTGTAGCCTTCACAACAAACGGCTCACATAATTGACAGCCTTCCCTAGCACCTAAAACCTTTAATTGGCATCCTAAAAAAAAAAAAAAAAAATTATTAGCACATTAAAACCTTTCTTAGCAGTGTTGTATCCTTCACAACAACCCTGGCAACTTATGTGGCCGCCTTCCTAAACACAGTGTACCATCATAGCAGTGTTGCAGCCTTCGCAATAGCCCTATCATACCTATTTGGCAGCCTCCGCAGTAAAAGCTACAACCTCCGTTGTAGCCTTCATAGTATCATACTAACCTTGTAAAGCCTGCAACCTTTATGCAGCCATGACAGCAGCCTGCAACTATGTTACAGGCCTCTGTTCCGCCAGCCAACAACCTCTTTTGGGGCAGCCTTGACTATATACCACAAGGTGAAACATAACCATAGCATTAGATGACAAATGGACACGTCCTAACAGAAACTGATATGATTTTCAATAAAATTAATAAGTATATTACCTCTGTTTCATTATAAAGCATGCTCTCCATATATGAGACTTTTGATGTTTATTAGTAGAACTATAAAACATCTTTTAATGAATCCATACTTAAGAACCAATGATCATTAGAGATCATACAACACTAACGAAGGATACCTTATGTTCCTAGAACTTCTGTTCGCACTTAAATGCTGTTTTTAGGATAAAACATGATCCATACATATAATATACGTGATGTCTGTGAATAAGCCTTAAGTTATTACGATGTCACCTCTGACAATAAGTCTATTATTGATAGAGCCTCTTTTGACAAGGCATTTCACATAAGCTCTGTCAAGATGATAGAGCCTCTCACTCGCTTACTAGTCGTAGTCACACAACAACTAATATCTAATTTGTGTAAAATATCCTCAAGTAAAAACAAGTTATGGTCCTTTAACCCCTATGATCAAAATTATAAAGCCTCACGTATATACACATTTTGACACATGTAGAGCTTTGTATATGTAGATATGTATATAAAGCATCACATATGATGACATGAGCCTCTATAGATATGAATCCGGAGCATCGCACATGCTGACATAAGCCTTTGTCAACATATACAAAGTGTAGCCTTTATTGAAATTAACTCGAAGTGTCAATATAGAGCGTAGCCTCGGTTAAAATAATTCATAAATTTTTTTATAACCTCTATTCACACATTTTAGTAGTCTCTTCGAGACAATCATAGAACTCAAACTTTGTTTACATAATAAATATGAGTCTCCATCAAGAATATTACAGAGCATAGTTTCTGTTAACATAATACATAAGTGTCTCCTCGACACGATCACAGAGCATAGCCTCTACTAACATAATACAAAACAATCGTGTTGCAGGCGTCTATCACTACCATTACAGAGCCTCGCCCTATTACTAAAACCACAAAACCTTATCTCTGTGAACAAAATTATAGAGTTTAGTTTCTATAAAAATATAATGATAAGGATGTCTTAACATGAATTTATAATTAACAGAGTCTTAACTCCAACAACATGCTTACAAAGCATCACCTTTAAAAGCATTATTACCGAGCTTAGCCTCTATTACATGGCTTATTCAAGCCAAAACCTTTATATATTAGGAAAATTACTAAGTGTAGCAAACTAAGTGTTCATACATGTGATGATGTAAATCTTTCTACACTATTAATGAAACAGATTCCTTGCAAATGTTTTGTGTCGTTATTTACAACAAAAGATGTAATAAGGCCACACATGAGCCTTATCTTACATAAGGGGTCAGACTACGGTCCCCCATAATCTTCCCCATAAACAAAGGGGTCAAGATCACATAATAAGGCCACACATGAGCCTTATCTTACATAAGGGGTCAGACTACGGTCCCCCATAATCTTCCCCATAAACAAAGGGGTCAAGATCGCATAATAAGGCCACACATGAGCCTTATCTTACATAAGGGGTCAGACTACGGTCCCCCATCAATATTCCCCATAAACAAAGGTCAAGATCGTTGCATAATAAGGCCACACATGAGGCCTTATCTTATCTTAAGGGGTCCAACTACCGGTCCGCCCATATCTTCCCTAAAAACAAAGAGATTAAGAAACATACATAAGGCCACACTTGAGCCTTAAGTTTAATGGTCGAAAAATGGCCCAAGAGAAAGGTTTAACAAAAGTAAGGTGTGGGAAACCAATCCCCACCTACGCATGTATTTACGTAACTAAATCCCACTAAAAGGATAATTATACAAAGTGACCAAAGCCCAAAAAGTAAATTGTTCAAAGAAGGGTGAAGCCCAGAGAGCATGAAATATTTGTATATGATACATAATAACACATAAGGCCACACTTGAGCCTTAGATTGTAAAATACTTAAAGGTCAAAAAATGGCCTGACAGAAAGCAAATTGTCTAAAGACTATTACCTTGCTTAAACGAAGCCATATGCTTCAAACAAATACAAAATGTACAACCTTTAAGGTTTATATTACTTAACACATTTTCATGTGCACCCATATTATGTCATTATGGTACAATCATTACAAAACAAAGCCAAGTTTATATAAAAATCTTGGAACTAACTCGGGATCTACATCTTGAAAGCACTAGGAAAACCTTCAAAAGTTTCTAGTGGCGTAAAATCATCTTCGCGATGATAACCAGTATGGGAATCCGCCACATGAAGCCCAATGCCCTTCGGGGTGTGCCCAGAGGTACAAACATATTATAATAAAACTAGCTGAATTAAAAGCGCAAGTTACAACCTATAAAAAAGGGTTTCAAGACTACTTGGGTCTAATCTCACACCTCCTACAAAGTCGTAACATTAGACTGGGGGCTATAATGAGGTATTCTCCTTGATAAAGTCAAATTTAGGCTATTACAAACGAGTATTGCAACTTTTATATTTGATTTGACATAACAAAAGTAGCATAAATTGTTAGTAAGTTATTTGGTTATGAAGTCGAAAGCAATGCATCCATAGATGTATACATTACATTCGACTAGGGGCTTGATGACGTAACTTCAGCTCTGCTTACGAGAATTACCATCACTCTGGTACGTAGCTTACCATTTGTATAAAGGGTGATGATGCACTCTCCTAAAGGATGAAGCCAACGCTTTCTTCCTACATTATATTGGCGTAAAGTCATTCACAATAGCTACCGCAAGGGAACTGCCAACCTTCACCCAAAACACTAACATAGTCTTACCTCTTTTAAGTTCGGAGAAGACCCTTGACCTTCTCCTCGAAGCCCCCTGGCCTTCTCCTCGAAGGCCCCGTAGAAGGCCCTATAGAAGGCCCTGTCGAAGGTCCCGTAGAAGGCCCCTCCTCGGAGCCTAAGGGTCGAAGCATCTCTACCTATGAATTTGGAATAAAAAAAAAAAAAAAAAAAAAAAATAAAAAAAAAAAAAAAAAAAAAAAAAAAAAAAAAAAAAAAAAAAAAAAAGTAGAAACTGAGTTGGTCAAACAAGACCTTGTCAATAGGCATTATCTCCATAACTGCCACCCATGATCTCCGCATGACATGTTTAACTGCCTCCTACATCTTTATAAATTACCTATACATAGGGAAGCCATCACCAAGGTATGTAAGCTAACTTTAACCACGAGATATTCTCTCCTCTATCTCAATACTTTAATATCATAATCACCATGACTGATTCTTACACCGGAGGCGGCTCTCGGGTTCCCTCGGGCTCCGTCTAACGTAGTGTCTTCTATTTCTTATATGTAGGTTATCTTGTACTCGGCATTACCACCATCACCGCCATATGATTTCTCCGATCACCATCGGAGCCTGGTATGTTCCTCTTTTTACACAATCAGTAACAATTCTTTGCAATAATTATATAAAATGGGTTGTTTTCATAGGATAAATGATGCTATAAAAGTAACGTTATTTGATGTCATCAAATATCCCCCCACTTGAATCCTACTTGTCTTCAAGTAGCATTTAAAAGTTTATGAAAATGTAGCCTTAAGGATTTTTCCGTTAAGCATTTATTTGAACTATTACAAGTACACAACCAAACACCTCACGAAATAGGAAGATGAAAGCACTCAAATCAGTCAACTAATCTATGTGGTAACATATAACTAATTCGCTCAATTGCTCGGATGTAACGAGTATTCTATCATAGGCTTGGAAAGGTAAATAAATAATTAGGAATACTCTTTAAACCTATGCTAAACCTAAGTTAATCCTAAATCTAACGAATAAGGAGGGTTTTCAGCCTGAGAGACTGGCATAGTTTTTGTGGTAACTAAAATCAACTTAAGACACTAAAAAACACACAAGCAAATTAACAGAAGATAAAAGAGCAGTCTAGCCAAATTTAAGAAAACTGTATTAACCATTATTAATTTAATCAGAATGTTGGTTTGTTTATTTAATGCAATGATTACTTATATTGAGGCGGCATATCATTCTTAAGATTAAGGCGACACTTCTTCCTTAAACCTAGACACGTAGAATTCTGTCACAATTAAACGCATCCGCATAAAGCATCCTTATTATTGATAATAATTCTTCTAGAGGACAACACGGTGTATGTCGTACAAACCCTAGCTCATAAAGACTTGACCCACTTACTGCTTAACGGTAACTTGTATTAGATGGTAGTCTACAATCCACTATATACCAAAGAATCGGAACGTTATTTTTAGTCTTACGCCACGACCTATGGTAGTATAACTTGTTCATAAAACCAAGGTAAGCATGACATTATTAGTGATCCTAATTGTTCCACCAATACGAATTACTATAAGGAGAGCCATCCTGACATCTATAATACTTGGTCTGTATCACTAGTCTAGTTGAATGAATAGGTCGCATATTAAAACACATAAAAGCAAGTATCAGGATAAACAAAATTCAAGTAATTCAACAATAACGAAGGTCAATCGAGATAAACAAACCAAACATTTAGATCTTCATAATAATGGCTAATACCCGAAGGTATTAGCCTTCAAACTTCATAATCAATACAAAAGTAATTATTTAGCCAAGGTAAACTAACCGAGTTAATGAATGATACCAAAAACGAATATTACAGAGATATAAGGAATTACAAGTGTTCCTGTGGGAATTAAATTACGTTTCAATAAAAAAAAAAAAAGAAACTCTTCTCCTCTTCTTCTCCTCTGAAAATTGACTTTTATGGTTTAGGTATCGAAAATATGATTTAGCACACTTAAAACTCGTTTTCAGTTTTCTATTTATAAGGTCTAGAAAAAGGTCAATACGGCATATCAAAAGGCTTCGATACGGCGTATTAGGGATTTCTTGGAGTTGGGACCACGTTCGATATCTTCCAGAATATTTTATTTCCATAGCTTGAATACGACGTATCAGTCGTCCCTGGATATGGTGTATTGGTCTTGTTTCCTTCATGGTATTTTGTGAAGTACAGACACATATACGCCATATCTTCTTTGATGGATACGGCGTATTGGTTGTCAGAACAGTAATCTTCAAATGCGTGTCTTTTTGCTAATCTTCACCAAGTACTCCATAATTACTGCATTTCTCAAATACAAACGATTACGTAACAATTCTTTGCAATAATTATATAAAGTAGGTTATTTTCATGGGATAAATGATGCTATAAAAGTGACGTTATTTGATTTCATCAGTAGTACTAGACTCCTCAAGATTGGAATTGCACTCTTTTAATTCTTGAGTCAATGATGTGTTTGCTTTCTTTAATTGCTTCAAAATGTTTTTGTTCTCTTTAGTATCAAGTGTTAAATTTGCAATTAAATTAGCAAGTGCAACACGCTCATCATCACATTCTTCAGCATTTTGGCTAGTCTGAATATCATGATCACACATATCTGGTGAATTAAGAATGACATTACTGTCAACCTTTTCCACCACACATGTGTTACTAGTGGATTTAGGTTGCTCAGAATTCTGTCTCTCATTGGCAAACACATTATATTCAGCATCACATTGTACCTTTTCCAATGGCTTAGTATCAGTTCCTGAGTCTGCAGTAGAAACCTCTTGAATCTTTGCCATATAGCTGTAATGTGCTTCCAATTCTTGTTCATCGATCTCTTCATCCGTGTCCTCTTGCCACTTTGCTCTGCTAGTAATGGAACACCTTTCTTAGCTTGTTTGCACATCAACATCTTTTCCTTGTGATACGTGTAGTCTTTTACCTTTTTTGGTTTCCTGCATTCCTTGGCAAAATGACCAACTTCCTTGCAATTAAAACACTGTATCCTAGTCTACTGCACTACCTGATTGCCTATAGTCTCCCTAGCCCCAACAACAGTTACTGTCCTCTATTTCCTAAACTGCCCAGTCTGATTATCATTCTTGTACCTTGGAGAAGTATCCACATTATTGTTTCTAGAGTTTGAAGAATTTCTGAGGTTATTGTTGGTAGGTTGGTAGATCTTTTTGAAGTACTTTGCAATGAGTGCTAAGTTTTTCTGCATATCCTTATCTCTTTGAGCTTGTTCTGGATCAGTGTCTTCTTTAGAAGCTGACTCAGATGGAGGTGTGATAGGTTTGGCTATCTCTTTGCCTTTGTATTTGGTAGATGCATGAGATCTGTGGAAGATGATTGTTTTGATTGTGGTGCATATGATTTGTGTGATTTTGGTGCTTGATAATAAGGATTTGGATATTGTTGCGCAACAGCAACAAGTGCTAATGGGTTTGCATTCTTGGCTATTCTCTTAGCACGGATTTCATTAACTTCCTTTTAATACTGTTTCAAAAAGTCAAAGAGCTTGTGATATGATACTGTATCCAAGTCTTGTCACAAATCTTGACCATTCTGGTTGAAGTTGTTGAAGAAACTGAACATTAACTTGCATCGTAGCAACTATCAAGTTGTTTCTTATCATTTCATTCATCATCTTGTAAAATCTGGAGTAGTGTGACCATTGACTCTCCATCATGAGAAGTGAATTATGCCAACTCCTCAACAAATTAGGATTGCATCTTGAATGTTAAGGGATTTACCTTATTGTAGTCTTTCAATAGCTATCCACATGTGATGAGCAGTCTAGCAAACATCAATAGTTTAGTAGATTTCATCTCCAATTCCAGTCAATAGCAAATGAATTGCTTCCTTTTCTGATTGATAATGCTCTTTGTTTTCATGAGACATATTCTAGATTGTCTCACAAGCTGTTTGTTCTAGAACGTCTGGAGAATCATCTGTGGCTGGTACAACTGGAATTATGACAGTAGAAGGAGTGTAAAGACCTTCAAGAATGCATTTCCTCAGGGCATCACCATATGGTCTTGTATCAATGTATCTTAAGAAACGTGATTGCCACTGTGTATATCTTCCCGTTGTAAGCATTGGTGGTCGATCTCTTGATCCAACTGGCATGATGTTATTATGCATTTGATTGTCGGTTGTGGAAGTTGTAATTAGAGTAGTCATGATGAATGATTGTTGTGTTATGAAGTGAAAATGATTAAAGATTGATCGAACGGTGATAAAGGAGGATTGCGTTAAGAGTGGTTGTTGAAAGTGATTAAGATTATTGTTCCACGGGATTTTAAAAATCTTCACTAAAACCGAGAAATCCAAGAATTTCATGGGATTTTACAAAGTAAGACAAACCGGAGAAAGAATAAAATCTTTTTGGATTAATGTAATATTACCAAGGAATATGACAATGTAATGTTTCACTTGGAATATGACAATGTAATGTTTCACTTAGAATATGACAATGTAATGTTTCACTTGGAATATGACAATGTAATGTTTCTCTTGTTAACATATTTCGCTTGACATGTTTCTCTTGCTAAGATATTTCGATTGAACATGTTCTCTTGACATATATCGGGGCTTGACATATTTCTCTTGACATATTTCGCTTGACATGTTTCTCTTGACATATTTCGCTTGACCTAAGAAAAATTGAGCAGAGTTTTGTTTCCAAGAATGACATATTTCGATTGAACTCAACCATATTTCGCTTACATACATATTTCGCTTACATGTTTCTCTAGCAACATATTTTGCTAGCTTCAAACATGTTTCTCTAGCTTAAAAAAAGTACTTTTTTCAAAAAAAGTCACCAAAAACACACCTTTTTGACGTTTTACTTGATTTTTCTTGTACAACTAGCTATCTTAGGCCTAGATCTTGCTTAAAAACATAAACTTTAACACTTTTAAACACAAAATACAGGCTTTGATTTTGAGTAGTACGAACGCAAAAAAAAAAATAAAAAACGATCTAAACATGATATAAACGCGCACAAACTCACGATATCACCCCTTGGATCTTGATATCAATTGTTATAACCTAAGATATCATTTTCACTTAAGAATCAAAGAAGGAAAAATGGAAGAATTGTAGAGAGAGAAAGTAGAGAGAAAAGAAAGAGTGGTGGATTGCACTATGTGTTTTACAAGAAAACAAAATGAACAACCAACCCTTCTCCTTGTGTGGAGAAGGGGTATTTATACTACCAGTAGGGCCGGCCACATATGGCTTGATCTGTCCGTTTGGGTTTGCTTCATGGGCCAGGCTCGGGATTACTTTGGGCTTAAGCCCATAACACGTATAATATTAGATTAATAAACGAGCCTGACTCCCTTTCTAGCCTATTACAACGTATTGTGAATAAAGACCGAGCTTCCATGTCCAGAGACCGAGCTTTCATTTCTGACTCAATATTTTTTAGGCTAACAAATTATAATTGACAAATGCCTAGAACTGTTAAGTGTATTTTGTTAGATACCTAAAGGAAACAATGGGATACCATTTCTACAACCCACACGAGAACAATATTTCTATTTCTCGTCATGCTTAGTTATTTGAAAATAGTCTCAAATGTACAAGAAGCGAGTGGGAGTGTGAATTACTTCAAGAAGAAGATACATAAACCTTCTAAACGCACTGGCAAATGTCATACTAAGGCAAAACATGAAAATGATGAACCTTAGAATAATGTTACTCATATTCATAGATCCGCAAGGATACCTCATGATATGTTTTCTATATCAATGGTGAGGATTATGAGTTAGAGGATCACAATGAACCTGCTAACCATAGGATATGCATTATTAGATCTTAGATTTAATGAATGACTCAAAGACTATGAATGAAGAGATGATGTCCAAAAGGAGATAATCATATTCTTGGGATTTGTTTTATCTTTAACCTATCGGTTTAAAGACGAGGTTTAAATGAGTTTCCTTTTAGAGAAGATTCATAGGGACATTATTGTATACATATTTATTGCACGTTTAATGACATAAGTGTTTACTCATAATCAAGTAATTGACTACGATTAAAACTTCTTAATTTATGAACTTTAAATATATAAAGATGATTTGATTGTCATACTTGTTTTTTTGGAAAGAAATATGACACGTTGGATTTCAAGAACTCTTTATTGATTGATTACCTAGCGAGGACGATATATAATCAAATGAGGTTTTATGAATCCAAAATATAATACTTAGAAAGTATACAAAAATGCTAGAATCCAAGTATGGATTAAAAGTATGCATCTAATGAGCATAAGCTTAAGTTTAATTATTAAATAAATCACTTGTTGGATTTAATTTTTTAATTATAAAGATAGCTCATGAGTACATCTCAAAGCTAGTGGGAGTAAATTTGTTTTTGCCTTTTTAAAATGATTATGTTATTGAACATAATTAGAAACTATTTATTTATCTAAGTAAGATTTTATCCCTTAGATTGAAATAAAGTTTCTTGTAAGAATTTTAGTAAATAAAACATGAAACCTTGGTATGATATGTTTGATACATTAAACATATGTGGTGAATTAAGTTCGAGTACAATATGAAATATCATTGAGTGAAACTCGAATGATTTATCTCACTTGGTGAGATTGAACACATAAATTAAGGCTTTAAGTCCCACTAAAGGATTCATAATAGACATCATATTGTATATGTGATTAGTTATATCATTTGCATGAATGTAAGATGATTTGACAACATTGGAATCTAATTGAAAGATATTAGAAGGAATATTCTGATTAATGTTTAAATTAGGAATTCATTTCTAGAATCGATAATGAAGATACTATGGATTGTGATAATCATAGTAAGATCAAGATGATCAACAAACCTTGGGTTTGCGTGATATCCAAACATTATTAAAGAAGTGTTCAGAATTTACGGCGGTTTAGCGTAGTGTTGGTTGTATACACTAGTGCTTGTTTTAATTAAGATGATAATCAATCTTTGTAGAAGCAAGTTTTCATCTTATATGCTAACATTGCTGGCTACATATGCTTGGTTTTAAAAGCATAGTTGCATAATACTATATTTACAGAATTAGAATGATTTATGGTTTGAAAAACTGCAGAGATGACTGTTTTCATTAGGATGTTGTGCGTATACATCTTATGAAATATAATGTGACTAAATACTTATAAGTAAGTGCACACTTACAAAATAACAATCATCATAATTATTTAAAGTACTTCACTATTTGTGAATTTTTGAAATAAGTATCTCAAAGTCCCACAAGATCATGACCTAGTTGATTTGTTCATAGAACCTATGCCTTAACACTAATTGTGGTTGTTGTTGATAAGACATTTAACTAGGATCGTCATGCACTGATTTTATTTGGTATTTGGATAATGTAACTGCAAGCAGTTGTATTTAACAATGAATTGATATACGAGGTATGATGGTTTTCATTTATAATACTGTGTTCTATATTTGCATGTTTAAATCATTAAATAAATTTATTTATTCTAAACTATGTCCATTGTTAGTTAACAATATGAGAGTATTGTTAAGATAAGACAAATGTGAGTGTTTGGTTATATTCTTGAGAATATGTAAAGATGATTATGCCAACTTCACATGTTATTCAATGTGGTTGAATATTGGATACCCCACCTGTGTAGATCACTTTATAGATCGACGTCATTGGGTGTATTACACATATGGTAAAAGTTATGTTTATCCTTTGACTTGAGATGAAAGCGGGTTTTGCATGTATAGAT
>BQNB010060344.1:0-36963 GCA_026074375.1 Tanacetum coccineum
AAACTTATATTTAAACATAAATACTTTTAAAAACTGACTTAAAATAGCTAGAAATAGAGATTTGAAATTGGCTTAAGGACCTAAATGGTTTTACAACCTATTTTGACCTGTTTTGACAGTTGACCCAAACACCTCTTAAAAAGTCATTTTATCAATTTTTAAACTTAAAACTCTGAATCAAGCAAATGTTTATGGAAAGCAGATAATAATCAAACTCAATAATTATAGAAGGGCTAAATGAAACACATTTTAAGCAATGAAATAAGCTGAACCAGTTAAGGAGTTTTGGAGAATTCATAAGACAAATTTTTGCATAAACTTATATTGCATTCAAACAGAAAAAGTTACAAGAAATGTAAATTAAAAATGATAAGATATTAATGACAATTAAAACATAAAAACTAAACTACAACTACTCCTAGATACTCCTTTTTTTCTGTCTTCTTCTTTTCTTTTATAGGCAGAGTCTTCAAGGCTTTGTGCTTGTTGTGTTTGTGATGTGAGAGGAAACAAAACCATGATCTTGGCCCTTCAATTTGTCTTTGTGCCCAAGCAAACAATCATAACCCTCAAATTTTCTTGTCCAATAGTATGCTTTAGGATTGCCAGGGTGTATACGAGGTGGGGTGAGGTGGCGATAGTGATAGGTTTGGAGTGGGGTAAGGATTTGGCAGGTTATAATGGTGGCAGGGTGAGTGAATAGTGACAAAATAGTGTTGGCGGGAAAAATGGGAGAGATGTATAGTGATGATTTAACTGGATAGAAGTTAGGGGAGTTGGCACTAATGGTCCCTCAACCTATATAGTATTGTTGCAAAGATCGTCCTTGTATCCTGCATTATTGGTCCCTGGAGTTAGGTTGTGGTTTGCATAGTTAGTCCCCAATGTTAGTCCTTGAAGGACTAACGGTGTAAGAATAAAAGGGTTAAGGGGGGTAACAGTTTCAAATGGGTTTTATTGTTTGGGCCAGGTGATATGGTTTGGGCCCGTTTGGTTTTATAAAAGGAGAAATGGGCTTATTTGGATTCTTTTGGGCTTTTACTAGTGTAATATATAAATGGGCTGACCCGAGCCCACTAGGTAGGTACGGGTGGGCCCACTTTTAGCAATTTAGGTTTTAGGGTTTGGTTTTCGATGCCCTTTCCAAAGCCGTATCCCGATGTTGATTTTGACTTCGTCTTGACTTCATTAAATGCACAAACGTTGTCGAGTCGATCCCGAAATGTTCGTTTAAGCTCCGTTTTCAATCCTTTTGCACCTTTGGCCTCAGTTTTTTGCGCTCTTTTCAATTCCGCTCTTGGTTTTGTCTGGTTTGGCTTCGTTTTTGTCCTTTAGTGAATATCCGGTACCTGCACAATACAAACACAAAAACAAGCATATTTATGGCATTTTATGTGCGTTTTTGGTCATTTAGGGTCGATTTATTAGGTAAAAGGTATGTGTAATTACACACATACCACCTATCAAATTTTCATACACCATATGTACCTGCAGAACTAGATTTCAGCAAAACTAAACTCTTCTTTTAAAAAAACGCTAAAAACTAGACTATATGTGAAAATAAAAGTACAAAAACTACTAATTTGACACCTAAAATTCATACTTGCTGCTGGGCAGTGGCGACAAAACATGATGTCTAAAATCTAAGCTCTAAATTTATAATACCAAATCCTTTAGACTTCACCTACACTCACGGGCAGTGTATCCATTCGAGATAGAATAGAGAGTCAGCAAGACTGGGTCATTCGCTGGAGCGAGGGATCCTAAGTGGCTAACTTGTAGTTTTATTAAGTCAACTGTGTTTTATATCCACCAATTATGTTTTTAGACTAATTACTTATAAGAATGAAAATAAATAACTAATAAAGCTAAATTACGATAGTGATCAAGAAGGAAGAACGTGCTATACGAGCTACTCCTCTAATGTCTACCTGATTCATCTATAAGTGCAGTGACTTAATGAACACGTTAGCTAGTGATCCTAATGCAAACTAGGCCAGATGGTCATGGTTACCTAGCCCTATGAATGACAACTCGTTATCCCAATGATCACGGTGCTAACTAATATCAATCATGCATTAAGTGCTTCTCTATGTGATTGTTTTGGGAAACCTAATGGTCATATTATTCACCTAATTTCACTCGAATGATCATAAATATGAGATTATACATTTACTTACACATTTTAGTTATAATTAATTTAACCTTATCGTTTGGTCCACGTCTAGTCCTAGCAACAATTTAAATGATGGTCATCGTTATCACAAAC
Organism: Tanacetum coccineum; assembly: GCA_026074375.1. Taxonomy (NCBI): domain Eukaryota; kingdom Viridiplantae; phylum Streptophyta; class Magnoliopsida; order Asterales; family Asteraceae; genus Tanacetum; species Tanacetum coccineum. The sequence continues at coordinate 2,270 of BQNB010060344.1, forward strand.
ACTAATCACTACGATTCAGGTCATAAACATAAGAATGGTCATCTATATATTCATAACGTAGCAATAAACTTAGCATAATAAACATGTAAATTAAAGGATCGATCAATAAACGCATAAGAAATGTAACAAAGCTTCATTAAAACCAAAGTAGACGAATCATAATAACAAAAACATCGTAACACGGCTATAACCTAAGGGTGTTAGCTCATGCTCTTAAAAATTAATAGAACAATAATGTGAAACGATAAACAAGTACAATTCATGATGAGTCGTTACGCAAACCGATTAAACAATAATATTTATGATGATTGAATATTTTCCACTTGATGTTAGTAGCCTTCGGGGTGGTGGTAAATATAACGGTAGCCCAAATGTATAATTGGTGGTGAAGGATATGTCAAAAGACCATGTTAAGGTTAGGTATTATAGGGTTTGGTTGATCTATCTATATCCACTAACATATGCCCATTATACCAACATAACGTCTAAACACAATTTGATGTGTAGATCTTACCATTTTCACTTTTCCATGGCCTTTTAAATAACCAAAACATAGTTATTATTAGGAGTTTATGGCCTAAAATACTATTATTGTAATCAAGTATAGGACCTTGATTCTCAATTTCAACTTTAAATTTCTTATCATGCATACGGCGTAAATAACAATTGATATGTAAATGACGTAATACTCTTCAACCTTAGTAAAGTTTTAGAAGGCAAATATGTATAGTTCCGAATACATAAAAGGGTATTTAATGCGTAATTCTCATGGCCCTATTTTTTTTTTAATTTGCACTTCTTCTCTTTTGGCTCATCTTTGCTTGTTTTTCGGTCTTGTCCGCGAGAATTCTCCTTTTGCTCCAAATAAACACTAAAATACAAATAGATAGCGAATTAGCATCATGTCGTATAAAAGTAAGGCAAAAGGGAACAATTATCATGAGAATTTGATAGATATAACATGTATAATTTAGGAGCTATCGGTAACCCACTCAAAGAGTAAGGACAACTTACACATGTCAAGTATAAGGCTAATTGTGGGGTTATTGGATATGGTTTTCTCCCCTATTCAGTCGTTTCTTTCGGGGAATTAGAGAGGATGTGGCTACCTTCCAAAAACAGATCCGAAAGTTCTCCATGCTTAAGATATTGAGGCACGTATTATTTGTTCATATATTTAATAGGATTAGATTTGATATAGCTAAAGGAGTGAGGACCCAGATAACATCTTGACAGGGTCTCCAGCTCAAAGTGTTAGATCCTCTAATTCATATGCATTAGATTCACCGTACTTGCTTGTTCTCATTACCGGAATGTCTCAAAGCAGAAAACACGGTAAGAGTAAATCAGATAGTTACTATCTTTCTGATTGAGTCGTCAATTCATTTATTAGACCAACATCGATATCTAGTTGACACAAGCTTGATTCATATAGAATCTCGCAAGTCACCTACCACGGTGCTATATGATGTTGACACTAGAAGGATTTCCATTCGTCACTATGAATACTAAAGAGTATCACTCAGAATGTTCTGGCAAAATCACAAGGGTAATGCGTAGGACTCTTGTTAACAGCTTGTGAACTTAATGGTGTTTAACAAGTTTTTGTCATGGAATGTGTCCTAATGAGATTTATTTATTGATCTCTTAGCTCTAGACTCGATTAGTGCGTTTTGGTTTTAGTAATCGGAGGCTCAATATCAACTAACTCGGAAGGAGAAAGTCAATAGAAGTCGTGTGTATCTCCGTGACAAATAAGACAAGTCTCTTTTAAGAGAAACTCGAATGGCTGGGAAGGGTTGTGCAGTGCATCACTGGGTCCATGATGTCTTTTCTTCAATACCAGAATTCATCTTTGTGAAAACTAATAGATTATGTATTAACCCAGTTTCTACCTAAAGTGTGTTGACGGCTTTTTTCTTTTCACCCTTTATCCATACATTTCTTTTTCATTCTTCAACCCCTTCAATGCTTACCAAGACGTCATTACTAACACCTTGTTGTGATTGTTCCAGTGTTAGCTCAACCTTAGTCGACATTATTCTCATTCTCATTCATCTCCAATCATACCTAAGGACTGCTATTTCTAACTATGAAGTGTCCTTAGGTAGATCTCTCCAATTCTGGTTGGATCATAGGACTAATACCTACCCTAACCATCTTATGACTTCAGAATCGCCGTGAATTAAGATATTGTTGGGTATTTGATCGTAACAATAAAACCTTTTTCCGTAGAGTATAAAGTACTTTGAGTCGTTTAGATCACTTATTATTTTCTAGATCACATTTTAATTACATTTCTCCCCTTATTTTAAATACTAATACACTTAGTCTTTGAAATACCAAGTGTTTAAAATTTGTCTTGAAAAAGCCATGGGTGGAAAATGTTTTAGCATGAATTATGTGGAACTTTTTCATATTGCTCCCCCTCAATTTTACATATGTTTGACACCAAAAAAACTGATACCAAGTTGTAAAATAAATATAAAATTAAGGGTGAGGTAGTGTTGAGCATATAATTTTGAAAGATTATGAATTGTCATTGAAGAATTCTTGAAAAATTATGCTCAAACACTATGGCATCTTATAAGAAATATTCTATTGTTACTTGTCATTGTTATTAAGATTAGTTTAAATGTTTTAAATATCGAAAGCATTTAAGAAGAGTATCCAAAAGCATTAAAACATTTGTTTTTCGGAAAAACTCCCCCTCAAACATTGACTCATTTTGAAAATGACACCAAATGTAGAAGAATTGTCTTGTAAAACTTTATGAGGGATGGAGTGTTGAACACACAATTTTGAAAGATTTTGAATTGTCATTGAGAAATTCTTGAAAAATTATGTTCAACATTTTGAAAAACATCATGTTAGAAGACTTCTCTTCTAACGCTAAGGATAAGCGCACTGAAACGTACACTCTCCTTTGTCGTTCGGGTCCGAGTTGCAATCTGAGAGTGATTACAAGTCATAAAGAAAAATAGAAATGACATGTTTTGAAAGCATTTGAACTCTTGCTCGAACTTCATTTACACACCCGTGTCAATATTAATCGACATTTCTAGGTACGTAAATGTTATCGATTCCAAGAGACATGTCGAGAAGATTCTTTTTGGAAATTTTTGATTTTCTAATTTTGTATTTTCTTTTTGAAATTTTATATTTTTGTATTTGGTTTTATAGGTTTTATATTTTATATAAAAATATTAAAAGGAAATAAAATAAAATAAAATATCAAGAAGTAAGTAAACATCGAATCCCCTAGGACTTCGGTCTAGCAGATATCTCTTGTATCCAAGTTGTCCCATGTATCCTTGGTCTCCCAGATATCACATTTTCTTTTATACACACCTTGATTCTTTTCTTCTTCAGATTGAAAGGAGTACCTGCATTCAAATCAAGATTTTGTTCCTCCGAAACATTTATAGATGTACCTGCACTTGAATCAAGAGTTTGTTTGCATTCATGAAGATTAGTAATATCTGTATTGGAACCATGTGGGGGTTCACTGTCAACCTTGGTTGTGCTAAAGGTGAATATCTTTCCAGTAGGAACCCACCTAAGACCAACAATTTTGAAAATTTTACCCGTCGGTTTCCACCTAAGACGAGATCTAGGACTCATTGTATTCTCATGCACAACAGAAGTCTTTTTAATTGAAAACCTATGTCCTTTTAGGATTTGTCTTTTTGGTTTCTTTGCAACACTTATTTGCTCTACGAGTTTGTTTCTGTTTGTTGCCTTATGTGATCGAACCTTAGCACATAATTTGACCCAATTCAGGATTTTTGTTACTCAAGAATCATGATTTGCATTAAAGACACATTTCTGACATGTAGAGCAAACAAAATGTGTGGAATCAGAAAATTTTCTAGAATTCCTATTGTGTTCTGCTATGGGCATAGTCTTTGTCGTTTCGCAACTACTCTTAGATGCAGGCCAATTCCTAGACCTTTGGTTATTGATCCTAGGTTTTGGTTTACTATCATTAGCTATGCTTTGTGATCTAGCAGAAGGCATCACACTAGGTTCTGAATTCCTACCTTTTTCTTATGTCTTTTTCCTATCTTCTTCTAGATAGTGATTATGAACCATGTCATTTGAACTAAATTTTGGCATGTTCTTTGGGCTATTCCTAGATTCTCTAGATGCAATCACATGATGAGGTTTTGCCAACACATATTCTCTTTCCCTAGGCAAATAATGTGTAGTGACTGGTTTTGGCAAATCGTTGTTCACATCAACTTGGGAAGCAAACTGTGGTGAAGATTTAGGTCATTCAGATTTAAATGCATTCGGTTGTCTAACAATAGATTGGTTTCTGAGTGGATGTAAAATCGGTTTCCCCAAGATTGATGGTTTTGCAAACTTAGTATTCACACTATTTCCTTGTAATTTTCTTAACTCATTTTTTAATACTGCAATTGCAAATCCTTTTTCCTGAAGTTGAGCTTTGAACTCGGCATTTTGAGCAATCAAAGAAGTTGTGTGTTCTATAGTCTTAGCTCTCGTTGTCTTGATAGAATCATACAGTTCTTTGTAATGATTTTTCAAAGTCTTATTTTCCTTAAGTAATTTAGCCATTTTATGTCCCAATTTGATGTTTATTGTTTCAATTACATCTATGTCATTTTTAACTTTGGCTTTATTACTTGTTTCATTTAAAATTTGACTCTGTTGCCCTAATTTTTAAACATTGTTTTGCAATTGTAGTTCAAGATTAATACAATGTGCTTCTAGTTTTGAAAATTATTTTTGAAACTGGGCAACGGTCTTTTTGAGACAAATATTTTCAGATTTGAGAGATTGATTTGAGAGTTCAGTTATCTGGTTATCAGTTAATTTAGCAGGCAAAGGACGTGTGTCATGACATTGTTCAGCATTCTGGTCAACCTCTCCTTCATTATTGAATTCAGGTTGCTCAGTATGTTGTTTTCCTGTAGCAAAGACATGGATTTCAGCAGTCATTTGTACCTCAGCCATTGGCTCTTTGTCATATACGGGTTTGATATCTGCATCATCAGCATCTACATCATTCCCTGATTTGCTGCTTGTATCCTGCTCTTTTGATTCTGTCACACTACTTTCTGTGTCAATCAAACTAGCATCCAATGTTGTACTCGTATCAACCTTTCCCTCTGTTTTCTGCATCTGTCTTTCATTCACCCTGGTGTCATACTCTCTTTTATGCAGTGCTCTTTCATCAATTGACTTCTTAACATATTCCATGTGTTGGATCAGTGTATCAGGGGATTGTCAAACCTCGAGTTTAGTGTATTCGAGAAAGTACTTGCGTTTAATTATACCATCTTCATCATTCAACGAAATCCGTGGCTTGATGAACTTCTGAAACTGTGTCTTGAGTCCTCTAAAAGCAGCCATGGATCCAATCTCTTAAAATTCTTCTTTGTCAAGTTGCTTTTCTAGTTGATCCACGTTTAAGAACATTGTGCTTGTGTAAATCTCAACATTTTGACGAAAGAGTGTTGCAAATGCCCGTTTGAATCCATCCTCGGTTCGAGTTCTTTTTAAGTCGTTTGAAAGAAGCTTGAGGTGTGAACGAAGTAGTCTAAAAAATACCATGCAACCCGTTTTTGCTTTGTCTTGTATTTGTTTCATTTGTTGTTCTTCCGAATTCGAACACAAAGATAAAGTATCTTTGTTTCTATTTTTACAGTGAATTGTGAAGTGAAAATGATTTGTAGATTGATCGAACAGTGATAAAGGAGGATTGTGTTTAAGAGTGGTTGTTGAAGGTGATTAAGATTGTTATTTCACGGGTTTTAACAAATCTTCACTAAAACTGAGAAATCCAAGAATTTCACGAGAATTTACAAAGTAAGACAAACCGTAGAAAAAATAAAATCTTTTTCGGAAAAATGTAATATTTCACTTGGAATATGTCAATGTATTGTTTTACTTGGAATATGTCAATGTAATGTTTCACTTGGAATATGTCAATGTAATGTTTCTCTTGCTAACATATTTCGCTTGACATGTTTCTCTTGCTAACATATTTCTCTTGACATGTTTCTCTTGCTAACATATTTCGCTTAACATACATATTTCGCTTGACCTAAGAAAAATTGAGCAGAGTTTTGTTCCCTAGAAATGACATATTTTGCTTAAACTCAACCTGTCATATTTCTCTTGCATACATATTTCGCGTGTATATATATTTCGCTTGCATACATATTTCGCTAGCTTCAAACCTGCATATTTCTCTTGCTTCAAAAACGTACTTTTTTCGAAAAAATCACCAAAAAACACACCCTTTTTGATGTTTTTCCTTGATTTTTCTTGTACAACTAGTTATCTTAAGACTAGATCTTTCTTAAAAATATAAACTTTAACACATTTAAACACAAAAATCCAGGCTTTGATTTTGACTAGAACGAATGAAAAAAAAAACTAAAAAAACAATCTAAACAAGATATAAACGCACACAAACTCACGATATCACCCCGTGGCTCTAATACCAAATGTTAATGCTAAGATATCATTTTCACTTTATAAACAAAGAAGGAAAAAATGGAAGAATTGTAGAGAGATAAACTAGAGAGAGAAAGTAGAGAGAAAAGAAAGAGTGGTGGATTGAAACAAATGTGTACACTTACAAATGAACAACCAACACCCTTTTCCACTAAGGAAAATGGTTTATATACCCTTGTGGCCGGTTGGGCTTTTGCCATGGGTCGGGTATAATGTTAACTTGGGCCGGGCTCGGGATTACATTGGGCTTAAGCCCGAAACTATACAAGATTAGATTAACTAACGAGCCCGTTTACCCCATCTAGCCTATTACAACATTACAAAAATGAATGACTGAGACCTAATATTCATAATGAACGAACTTCATTGTTCGACTCAATATTTTAAGGCTAACAATCTCCCCCTAAGTGAGTTTATTGTGACACTCCTTCATGAGATCAATGAGAATGCTTTTGTCGTTAAGCTCATGTGGTCCCCTGTTTTCTGTTCTGAAGCCGTGCTCAGCTTTCTCTAGAGTCTATACGAGGGATATTTATGGAGACCATGTCGTATCGTGTGCCGGTATTATTTCCACTAAACATCGGCATAACGTTGTACGTGATACCCTTATCAACATCTGTTTTAGGTCCAAGATTTCAGCCGGTAAGGAAGTTGATATCGGGTTTGATGGTAGGCGTGACAAACCCTTACGTCCAGCGGATATGGTACTTTACTCGTGGGACAGAGGGCTTGATGTGTGTGTGTGTGTGGATTTTTGACAGGGTCATCCCCTTTAACGCAAACTGGGATGGTTGATTTTATGGTTGGTCGTGCGGTGACCGATGCAACACATCATAAACGCATCCTGTATGAGACTAAGTGTTCAGATATTAGATATGGTTTTCTCCCATTTTTATTTTTTTCGCTTGGGGAATTACAGAAAGATGCGGTGGCTTTAGTGAAGCGGATCATGAAGTTCTCTGTGACACAAGACATTAGGGCACATCTTGCTGCTCATATTTTTAATAGGATTAGCTTTGCTATAGCTAAAGGAGTGGGGGCTCAGATAGTATCTCGACTCCCACTAACTTTTTGTAAATATCTTATTTTTTTTAATTAAATGATGCTATTAAAAAGAAAATTAATAATAATAATAATAATAATTTTATTATAAATTTTTCTTTACATAAAGATGGATAGGAGTTGAGACACAAGTTGTGTTGTCATTCCTTTCTGAATACAAAAACTCACTCTATGAAAGATAATAATAATAATAATAATAATAATAATAATAATAATAATAATAATAATTGATGCAGCACATTGTAAACGTGTTAAGTATGAGGCTAAGTGTGCAAACATCGGATATCGTTTTCTCTTGAGGAATTAGAGAAGTATGCGGGGACCCTACTGAAGAGGATCTGAAAGTTCTGCATGACTCAAGACATTGGAGCACGTGTTGTTGTTCATATTTTTAATAGGATTAGCTTTGCTATAGCTAAATGAGTGGAGGCTTAGCTTGTATCTCGGCTCCCACATAATTTTTGTAAATATCCTATTTCTTACAACAACAACAACAACAACAACAACAACAACAATAATAATAATAATAATAATAATAATAATAATTGTTAAGAATACGAAAGTATCGGTCACTTCCATTAATATCATTAGATAGATCGTTAAGTAATATTTGGAAACTAGATAGGCTAGATAAGCAAAAGCCCATGGAAAGACTATGGTCCTAAGCCTATAGCTGGCCACATGTGTGCTATATAAACCCTTTCCATGCTATGGAAAGGGTGTTGGTTGTTCATTCATATTCACATAGTAATCTAACATTTCTTCTTTTCTTTCTCCCTCTAAGTGTTCATCTAACCACCTCTCTTTCTCTCTCTAAACTCTACCTTGAATCCATACCTTGTGTGTGTTAAGATATTCTACAATTGGTATCAAAAGCCATGGGGTGATTGTGTAGGTTTTGTGTGCGTTTTATAGGTGTTTTTAGGCATGTTTTCGGTTCGAACCATATCAAAAGATCTTCATCTTTTATAGGTTTCCAACCATAAAGTTTGATACTTTCTTGTTCTATTACCTTAGTATAATCTAGTTGTACATGAAAAACCTTGGTAAAACTTCAAAATCTTGATCCTTTTAAGATTTTTTTTAAAAAGATGGTTTTTGTACTTGAATCTTGATTTCAAATTTTTCGTCTCAAAAACATTAAAGTTTGTGTTTTTAAGGTTCTAATAGTCTTAGATAGGTAAGAGTTACAAGAAAAACTAGATAAAAACGTCAAAAAGTGAGTCTTTTTAAGATTTTTATATTTTGAGTTTCGGAGTATCTCAGGCGAGTTATACATATATTCTTAGGCGAGTTATACGTGTGTAAATCGGGTGAGTTATACGTGCTTTCCTTGGGCGAGTTATACATATAATCTCAGGCGAGTTATACATATAATCTCAGGCGAGTTATACGTGTCTTCCTCAGGCGAGTTATACATATATTCTCATGCAAGTTATACGTGTGTTCCTAAGGCGAGTTATACGTAGAATTTCAGCTAATTTATAACTGTGGTTATTAGGCGACTTTATACGTGGTAAATCAGGCGAGTTATACGTGCTTGATTAGGCGAATTATACATCTTCTATTAGGAGGATTATAGGCTTTGCTTGGGAGATTTATATGCTCGTATTAAGAGAATTATATGGTTCTTTGATTTGTAAAATCCCGTGAAAATTTATTTTCTTGGTTTTATCAAGAATTGTAAAATCCCGTATATTCCAAAGACTCAATCACATTAATTAAATCTCACTTTAACACAACAACCTCCAATCAATGTATGATCATCTTTCATCTTATCTCATATAAAATCAAAATGGATTCAATGATTCAAATTGGTCAAAAGAATACTCTTGCTGAGTACATGATACCCTCTGGTGTTGACAATCGTCCACCAATGTTGGACAAAGACCTGTATGATTCTTGGAAAAGTATAATGGAACTATACATGCAAAACATAGAGCACGTAATAATGATACTTAAATCAGTCAAACACGGTCCACTCATTTGGCCTACCATTGAAGAAAATGGGGTGATCAGGACAAAGAAATATGCTGAATTGTCTGCTACTGAAAAAATCCAAGATGATTGTGATATAACGGCAACTAACATCATTCTTTAAGGTCTACCAGATGATATCTATTCACTTGTTAATCATCATGGAGTTGCCAAGGATCTATGGGAAAGAGTCCAACTACTAATGCAAGATACCTCATTGACAAAGCAGGAAAGGGAGTGTAAACTGTATGATGCATTTGATAAGTCTGCTCACATCAAGGGGGAATCACTTAATAAGTATTACTTAAGATTTACTCAGTTGATCAATGACATGAACATTCACAAAATGAAATTGGAGCAATTTTAAGTCAATACGAAGTTCTTAAATAGTCTTCTACTTGAATGGAGTAAGTTTGTGACTGATGTTAAGCTTGTAAAAGATTTGCATAATACCAACTATGATCAGCTTCATGCATATCTTGAACAACACGAACTCCATGCAAATGAAGTCCGTATTATGCGTGAACGCAATCAAGATCCACTTGCTAACCATCAAATAACACCATCTCACTTCAGCACTTATCAATACTCATATAACCATCCTTAGTTCCAACAACAGTTTTCACCATCTTAGTCTCCTCATTATGGATAAATTCCTCCTACACAACATTACTCGACTACTTATCCATCCACATCTCCTGTAATTTCTTATCCGTCAAAACGGTACCTAAATGCTTACTCATCCACCGTTCATCAAGAGGCTTGTCCACAACAACCATCTATTCCTCAAATTGAATCTACTGTCTCCACAACTAATCAACAAACAAATCTGGCTGAATTTCCTCAGATAGACTTTGGTCTAGCAGTTCCCGTGTTTAAGCAAGGAGATGACCCTATTGATGCCATTAACAAAATGATGTCATTTTTGTCTACTGTCATCACATCTCGTTTCCTATCTACCAATAATCAGCTAAGAAATTCATCTAACCCAAGACAACAAGTAACTATTCATGATGGAAGGGTAACTATTCAACCACTTCAGGGGAGACCAAATTCTTATGGTGCTGGTACTTCAGGAATAAGGGCTAATACTTTAGGAACCGAAGCGAATTATTTAGGTCAACAAAGGGTTGTAAAGTGTTTTAACTGCCAAAGGGAAGGTCATATGGCAAGACAGTGCCTAAAGCTAAAGAGGAAAAAGGATGCTACATGGTTCATGGATAAAGTTCTATAGGTTAAAGCTCAAGGAAATGGTAAAGTTCTGAATGAGGAAGAATTAGAATTCTTGGCAGACCTTGGTATTATCAAGCTATGATTTGGAAAATGCGATGATTACTGATTGTATGAGATCTCTACAACCAAACAGTTTTCTTATGTCCAAATTTGTCTAGTTATGGTTCATATGTTCTCTCCGAGGTACCATACTCGGAACACACTCATAATTAAATGCTAAATCAAAGTTGCAAGAGAAGTTGTATTTCCTGAACAAAACCCATCATGTGAATTATCCATAGAAATGAGATAACCATATAGCAATATCATGTCCTTACTCTAGTATCTGCTTGAAACACAAAATGCAGGTGACAGGATATAAATTCTTCTACACAGACAAATGTCATGATTATTAATCTGTGTTTGAACAACTCTCACATCAAGTAACTAATTATAACAGTGTCAATAAGGATAATCTAATGGCCAATGAAACCCTATCTGTTGAGCCTGGAAGATACAAAGAACGGGTAAAATTACTAGAAGAAAGACAAAACGTGGATTTATGACTAGAGAAAAAGCTTATAATTTGATGAGTATAATCAGGTAAAGATGGTCACATTTTGTGGATTATGAAAAGGAAATTAACATCACTTAAATAGACACACTTTTGAACAATTAAAAGAAAAAGAATCGTTAACAAAAATATTTATTGTTTTCAAAAATGAATCCAAGGAAAAGGAAGCTAAGAATATTGACAATGAAATTGCTTTGGAAAAGAAAGTTAAAGAACTGGACAGCATTGTGCATAAAATGGGTCAATCCGCGCAAACTGGCATATGCTCATGAAACCATAATTTTCTATGATAACAACTTGAAACAAGCTCTTGGTTTTAAAAATCCTTTCTATCTTAAGAAGGCTCAGCATATTAGGCCAGTGCTTTATGACGGTAATGTTATTGCTAAGGAAACCAATGTGATTTCAATTGCTGATTCTGAAGAGATTTTAATGCTTGATGAAGAGAGTCGATCCAAAATGCTTTTAAAACAAAGTGATCCAATGGTATTAGAAAAGAAAGTTAACATTAAACCAATTAATTATGCCTGATTAAAATCGAATTAATCAAAAGATTTTGGTAAATGTTTTGTCCCACACAAGAACTGTGACTGATGAACATGCTTTCCCGTTACAATCTCACAACACTAAAACTGACCATGGCTTCTTCGCCTGTCAAATTGAGGCTCCTCGGGAACTTTCTAAGGTAAGCCTGGTTAATACAAGCTTTAAAAAGCTTAAATACCATCTTGGACAGTTTGACAATGTGGTGAAAAGCGGATGACGCCCGATGCTTTAACAGAAGGGGAATGGGGGTTTGAACATACTAAAGCAGTTTTTCAAAAAGAAATAATTCCATTTTTAAAGACATTAAAAGACATATTTAATGTTTTTGATAAACATCTTTTAAATGAGGTAACGAAAGTGCAAACAGTTTTAACCATAGTGGAAGATTTTTTCAACATTATAGTGAAAGACAAACAATGCTTTGAAATTCAAAAGAAACAATTTTTGATTGAAAAGGATCGACTCTTGGATCAAATCATTTCTCAAGATATTGTGAATATTGTTGTGAATTCTTCTGTGAATATGAATACTTCTGTGAATATGAATTCTTCTGTTGCTATGAATGATTCTGTGAATTATGTGGAATGTACAACAAGTGTCTGGAACTTGAAGCTGAGCTTATCAAACAACACAACATGGTTGAAAAAGATGAGTATAATAAACTTTCGAAAAGATTTTCTGAACTTGAACAACACTGCATTTCTCTTGAAATTGCGATGCAACTCAATAAATAATTTTTTTAAAAGAATAACACTTATGTGAACCAAACTGAACCTACATTTGATCAATTGTTTGAATTGAACAATTTGAAAGCCGAGTTTCATGCGAAAGACACAACAATTAAGAAGTTGAAAGTACACATTAAGCGTGTGAATGAAACTTCTACCTGTGAAAGCGTGAAAAAGGACATTAATGAGATTGAGACCATAAACATAGAACTAGAACATAGGGTGGCAAGACTAATTGCTGAGAATGAGCATTTGAAACAGACTTATAAACAACTCTATGATTCAATTAAACCATCACGTGTTCGAGCTAAAGAACAAGCTGAATCTTTGGTTAATCAATTAAATCAAAAGTCTGTTGAAATTACTGATTTAAATGCTCAAATCCAGGAAAAGGTTTTTGTCATAACAGCATTAAAAATGATCTTAAGAAATTCAAAGGAAAATACATAGTTGAAAATGTTGCCCAAGCGTCAAACGCTACCACTATTGCTCCAGGAATGTATAAGCTTGACCCAGTAACTCTGGCTCCTAAGGTTAAGAATAATAGGGAAGCTCACAAATACTACCTTAAGCACAATATGGAACAACCTGGTATTCTTTGGGAGATAGTTAAACAAGCCAAATCACTAAACCCTTTAGATAGTGCATCTTACTCTGCTTGTAAGTATGTTAAGCTGATTCAAGAGTTGCTAGGATATGTTAGAGATACTTGCCTTGATATTCACAAAACTAGTGAGACATTAGTTGCTGTCACGCCTATCAACAAAAAGAAAACAATTTGATTTGCTGACATTGTCACATCATCAAGCAACATTCACAAAGTAACTAACAGACCTCTATTATCTTCTACAGGAGTAAACCCTTCTACTAGTGCTAGCGGATCAAAACCTTTCGACAATACAAAGAATTATAGGATTCCGCAAACACCAAATAGTAATGAGAAGAATAAAGTAGAAGTCCAATCTAGGAAAGTTAAATCTAGTTTGAATAAAAGGAACTTTGATTCTTAAAGTGTCTGTAATGAACATGTTAAGAATCCTGTTAAAGGTGCTAAGGCTCTTTGTTCTATATGCAATGAATGTTTGTTTGATGCTAATCATGCTATGTGTTTAATTGGTCATGCGAATAGTATGAATGTGCGTGCTAAATCTGCCTCTAAGAAAAATAAAAAGAGAAAAGAATGTAAACCTACTGGAAAAGTGTTTAACTCTGTTGGATATAAATGGAAACCCACTGGAAGTACTTTCACCTTAGTTTTAAATGCGTGCCCTTTAACTAGGTTAACCGCCACTAATAAAGTGCCTCTTAGGGTTCCCATTCCTCTTGAAGTAGTTGCACCAAAACATGTAGTAACTAGAGTATATACCAGGAGACCTAAAGTACCTAAGTCTGTTCAAAATAGCAAACCTAAGGTTGCAAAATCTATGACTGCTAACAGAATGGAACCTGGTACATCTCGGGGATCCGATACTTTAGTTGCTCCATCTTCTTCTTCTCTTATCAACTGCAGGTTGTCCAAATTGTTCTGTGGTATTTGGACTCCGGATGCTCCAGGCACATGACCGGAGATCGCTCTCAGCTCACCAATTTCATTCATAAATTTCTCGGTACTGTTAAATTTGGTAACGACCAAGTTGTGAAGATTATGGGGTATGGTGATTATCAGATAGGAAATGTCACAATTTCAAGGGTGTATTATATGGAAGGACTAGGGCACAATCTATTCTCAGTTGGTCAATTCTGCGACTCAGATCTTGAAGTAGCTTTCAGAAAACACACATGCTTTGTTCGTAATCTGTAAGGTGTTGATTTACTCTCAGGATCTCGAGGAACTAACATGTATTCTCTGTCCATTGGGGATATGATGGCGTCTTCTCCTATATGTCTCTTGTCAAAAGCCACAAAGACCAAGTCATGGTTATAGCATCGTCATATGTCTCATTTGAATTTTGGTGCTATTAATCATTTGGCCAGACATGGTCTAGTACGTGGTCTTCCCAGACTTAAAATTTGAAAGTACCATTTGTGTTCTACATGTGTCATGGGAAAAAGCAAGAAACAATCACATAAACCTAAATCTAAAGACACCAATCAAGAAAAACTATATCTTCTACACATGGATCTTTGTGGGCCTATGCATGTTGCAAGTGTAAATGGGAAAAAGTACATCCTCTTCATTGTGTATGATTACTCTCGGTTTACATGGGTGAAGTTTCTTGCATCAAAGGATGAAGCTCCAGATTTTATAATCAAGTTTTTGAAAATGATACAAGTTAGATTCAATGTACCTGTCAGGAACATCCGAACAGATAATGGAACTGAGTTTGTTAATCAAACTTTGCAAGACTACTATGAAGAGGTTGGCATTGATATGTGATTAAACACATATAAAAAATCCCCCATACTAAGCTATTGTCGTGTCCTCACGCAATGTCATAAATACAAACTTAGAAAACCAAAAATTTCAACCCCCATTAGACTAATTACCTCGAAACGTAGCTAAGTGTTCATCTAAAGGGATTAAGAAATCACTAGTTTTAAAAAGCCCCCCGTTTTACCATTTTTATGCATTACATTTATAACTTTAAGGATCACAAAACAAGAAACACTAAAAGGATAAATTCATCGTCCTCGATTTTTTACCCGCCCCAAACCAAGCTTAAAAATGAAATCATTGTTAAATACAAGTTAAGATGCTAACACTACTCATAGATGCAAATTATGTACGCATAGCCACTTTCCGCTCCCTTATTCCTAAGTCCTCTAAGGATTTTATTCTTATTATTGGTGACAAATGAATTAAATCCTTATTTACATAAAGTAAACCCGGTTTAGACCACAATTAGTTTGAAATCCTTTCCTAAAGAGACGATATGGTGAGAATAAGGTCCATATTAAAGTTCTAATTTTACATGATTTAGGGGTTATCCTTTTTATATCATCTGAAACAACTCAACTACAAGTCCAAAGATAGAGGCTTTATTTAGATAACCCCGAAGTCAAAATTTGGCCTTATTCTTATTATTATTATAGCAACATTATTAAACCTTGGTCCTTTAAACAACTGACACATCGGGCATCCTAACCGATAAGAGCCAGTAGTCTTATTTCGACCTCGGTGAATTCCTTGACCTTTTAGAAGGCTGCAACATCGGCAGCGAACTGACCAGATGCAGCAAACTTTTATCAGTCTCGGATTATTATTCTTACTATGGGCCTTCTTTTGAAGACTGCCACATCGGGAGCGAACCGACCAAAGATAGTAAACTTTTATCAGTCCACAGTTTTTATTATTATTATTATTATTACCTCCACCCTTTAAATGACTATCACATTGGTATGCGAGCCGACCATGATCCAGAAGTCTTATTTCGGCTTTGGTTTATTATTACATTATTATTATAGCCAAATTTCAAGTGTTGTGGTCTTTTAACAACCTAGACAACGGTAGCGAGCCATCAAGAATCGGTAGCCTATTTCCCCACAACATTGACAAAACCTCGATGTGTACCTTACTTTCACCAGAAGGAATCTCTACGAAGGGATTTAAACTAAGAATCGCAAAAACCTAAAGTAACTTTATTTATTAACAATTATATGACGTTTATTCAACTACTCCATGTTTAGCATCTAACTTATATAAAACTTTATCATTTTTCGTTCTTCACAAATTTAAAATCTTTAATAAAAAGATTCGCGAATGCTTAGTCTAATAAAACAAGCTTTGCATATTTAAAGTCTATCATGGAAACTTGCAAACTCTTGGCTTTTTCAAGCTAGAATTCGCGTTTTAAAGCTTCTTGTATAAAAGACTAGCAAAAGCTTTCATTTATATAAGTTAAGGGACAAGCTAGAGCGCAACATGCTCGATCAAGTCAAAATTTATTCTCAAAAAAGACAAAACTACGTGTCAAAACACTTACTCTATTTTTGAAAAGTTTTAATTTTGGCATATTTTTGCTA
Source organism: Tanacetum coccineum (assembly GCA_026074375.1). Taxonomy (NCBI): domain Eukaryota; kingdom Viridiplantae; phylum Streptophyta; class Magnoliopsida; order Asterales; family Asteraceae; genus Tanacetum; species Tanacetum coccineum. The sequence goes on from BQNB010060344.1 coordinate 18,824, forward strand.
TTTTTGGCATAAAAACGGGGTTACGTGAAGACATGACAAATGCAAGTAAGATCTGTAGGTCCAAAGTCTTAGATCTGTTTAGCCTTTTGTAGGACAATAGCTAACTTGAATAAATCCAAATCAACTATATGAGAGACAATGACTATGAATACTATGTGCTAATGCATAATCTTAACACAAGTACTAAGAAGAACACAATGTAAAACATTGCTATTTGCTATTAATTTCTATTAGAATACTATTTCAATCTCTTGCTAAACATTGTGCCGTAGGGTTCCTTTTTTATACACCAAGGAAACCCTAATTGGCTTTTACAAACGCGTAAAAGGATAATGCATATCCTTTCCTAAGATATCTCCTAAGATATCTCTAAGATAACTATTATAACTATTCTGTTACACAAACAGACTTAACTAGACAAGGCCAGTACTAACTATAGTACTGCCAGACTTAACTTAGTACTGGCAGACTTAACTATGTCTACTAGACTTAACACTACTAAACACCCAGACTTAAGTCTGTTTACATTAATTCCTAACTATCCTCATCCCTACACTGATCCTCACTTATGAAACTACAAGTTTCTTTGAATATAATTCAATATAGCTACGAGGATGTTGTGAGCTTTCTTTGGAATAGTTCATGAACTCGCAACATGATGATCTTCCTGTATAAACAGATTCTTGACTTCTATCAGCAACTCTTGAAATCATCACTAAGGATATTTGCAGTATCAAATCTTTTAAAACAGCATTGCCAACACTTCACAGCTACATGTATAATCTTTTCAGCAATAAAATAAACAGCAACATTGACTATATGTACATCAAATCATGAAGTTTCAGTCTATTCTCATCACTTTCTAGGTGTGATAACTCCTGAATAGGTTGAATTATTGAAATTTTAATCGATTTGATGTCTCTTTAACCATACCATTAACCCTGGAGTAGCCATGTTTGGTTTAGTAATACCATGGTATACATTGAAATACCATTCAACTCTCAGTACATGAAACATGGTGAGTTGAAATACCATATGATTTTTAGCAAATCATCAGCTATCAACGGATTTGATGAAGCCTTTACCAAGTAACTGTTTGCTCTTGGGCTAGCTAATCCTTTTGGAAATCATGACACACCCTGTTGGACTAAATAACCAGTTCAACTTTATGATCGTTGCATATTGAAAGTTTGAGTACCATCCAGTTTTAGAGTACACTGTCAACCACCAACGATTTGAATACTCTTTACCATTAGCCGTTTGCTCTGGAGTAGCTAACTCTTCATTTAAAAACATGGTGAGTTAATTACCATACAGTTTTTGGTAAACTGTCAACCATTAACGGATTTGAGAAGTCTTTACCAAAGCCGTTTGCTTTGGACTAGCCAGTCCTTATGCCTATTAAGCATGGTGAACTGATGACCATTTGTTGTGTGGTGGTTAGCCAACACTCAAACCCTTCTCTCTTCCATTATAGTCCACAGTTTCCATATATGTCCACAGCTACTGACAACTTCATCATTTTCTAACACCAGCTTGCTTCTCAATCATCTTCAAAAGTTTGTAACAAACTTCATTCATTTTTCCATCCAGAAGCTTCATTTTCAGCATCACTTGGCAGGCATCTTTAGACAAAGGATACTTCCTATCTGCTAGCATATAAATACTACATGCCTCCAAAGTTAGACAATGTACTTCACACTTATCATAATACCTCCAACTGATTATCTTTTGCTGTAGTGGTAAGCTCCAAATGACATCTTCATTGAGAGGTGGATCAAACATAGTCCTGAGATTACTCCATAGTACTCTGTCATAAACATCTTCAGGCCTATTTGTTCCATACTTCTGCATTACCAACCTGTATAGCTCAATAAGATCCTCTCTTGTGAAGTCTTTAAGCATAGCTCCAAAGCTTATATAAACTGTATCGGCTCCATTTGCTCTTATTATCTGATAAATGCTTCTTTCTCCTTGTTGAAATATCTTCCAATTAGCCACAATATTAGACTTTGTATCCAAAGGAGTAGGATTCATAGCTTCTACTGATTCTTCTTCATCAGTCTCTGAATCTCCTTGTGGACTCTTGTCAACATTTATACCCTTCCTAGCCTTTTGATTCTTTCTTTTTCCTGTTCTTATTATTGGCTCTTCTTCTTTTACTTCAACAACTTTTTCTTCAAATGAAATATCTTTGTCATCAATCCTTTGTTTCTTTGAAATCTCTGTTTAAAGCTCTTCTCCATATCTTTTCAACTGTTCCTTTGTAGCTTCAATGTTCATAGGAATAAAAGATTCAACTTGCTTGACCAACTTATCAAACTCTTCTTTTACTTCTTCAAAACTTAACTTCTTTAACTGTGTAAGCTTCTATGTCTCCTGATTCTTCAAATAATTCATCATGTAGTTCCTCAGCTGTGATTGGGTCATAGGCTTACTTCTTCTTGCTTTAGCTCTTTCTTTTGCAAAGAACTTCTTTCTCTGATTTACTAACTCTACCATCTTCTTTGCAAAGTCTTCTTCTGGCAACTCCTTCCCTAGCACACTCTTTGTCAATTCTGCATTAGCTTCAAGCTTAGCTCTAATTGCATCCCAATCTTCTTCAGTGTAGTGTTGAGCTTCAAATTGAACTTGAGATTTTCTTTGCTTTTGTTGCTCAGTTAATTCTTCTTCTTCCATTCTTTTAGCTAAGAGTGCATCCAAATGAACTTGTTTGGCAGTTTCCTCTTCCTCTAGAGTTTGCAATCTTATGGCTTCTGCAAGACTAGCCTCTTCTTGTTGAATTTGTTCTTTAGTTCTTTTGGGAGCTTGAGTCTCTTCAACAATCATTAGAGCTTTTCCTTCCCTTTGGCCTCTAGCAGAACTAACTGGTCCACTACCAGTACTAACTCCTAAGCCACCAGTATTAACTTTTTCAAAGCCAGTACTAATGTCTTTTCCCTTGGACTCTTTTCTCCTCTTGTATCTTTTACCCTTATCAACTGACTTTGACTTCTGAGAAGCAACCTTTGACAGAATTTTAGCTGCTTCCAAGGTTGTAGGACTGATTTCTTCTTCCTGAGCCTCTCCTGAAGGTTTAGTAGGAGTAACAAAATCTCCTTTTGAACCTAGAGGATCATCATCAATGTCCTAAAATATCCTCCCCTGATCCTCTGGTTCTTCATCCTCTGAGTCAGTTAAAACCACATGTCTCCTTTTGAGAATAGCTTCCAGTTTCTTTACTTTCTTCACCAACTTCACAATTGCTTTTCCCATGGTCAGCTTAGTTTGCTTGAGTTCTGTCTCCAAACTATCAACCTTTGTGATCAAATTAGGAACCAGGTGAAGTAAGTCTTCTACTGTCATAGTTCTTGCTTCTGGCACATGAGGGTGAGAAGTATCCTGAGATTGTGGAACTTCAGTCTCCTGTCTAGGGGAAAGTGGTTGGTGTTCAGGTGATGGTTGCTCAAAGATGTGCTCAGTGGGTTCATTGTCAGGTTCAGGTGAAGGTGATGAATGTTGAGTTGTTGGTTCAGCTACAGGTGTAGGTTCAGATGCAATTGTTGCAGATATCACAGGTGGGTGAGATGAAGATGGTAAGGGTGCAGAAGATGATGGTTGATCCTCAGCTTGATCTGCTGGTCCTGCACTTTGATCTACAGCAACAACTGGCAACATTGCAGGCAACAAAGGTCTAGGTACCCCTCTAAAACCCCTTTTCATGTTCCCAAAAATCTTTTTGGTCAATACAATAGCCAAATAAGGATGTTTATTCTCAGTTTGTATTTCCAAAATCATTTGTAGAAATCGTGGGTACATCAAAAACTTAGTTTTACTTTTCAAGTTTGCCACCATGCCATCAAAGATTAATTTTGAAAAGTTATAAATCCTGCCAGTAGAAAGACAAATCAAAGCAGTCGCAAGATTGCTACCAAATTGATCCCATCCACCACTTTTAGGACTCATACAATGTAAAATATGATGGACTAAAAATCTCTATTGGGGTGTAAAATGACTTTTCTAAAATGTAAAAGTACCATCAGCTGGATACCCCATATTACCCATCCCCTTAAAAATCTCAGTATTTGGCAACATGGAAATCCCTGAAGCATCTGCTAATTGAAGTTTACTTCGAACAGATGCCTCAGTGATTGTATACTCAATAGTATCTATGGTTGCTCTTAGTTCTAGAGTCCCATCAGCAAGAGTTGAGGCAGTTGCAGTCTGCCAAAACTGTTTGACTAGGGAGTCATGGATAGTAGGATTGTGAGTCAAGGCATACCTGATATGCGAGCCTTTTAATAAATCTACTATCTCTGCAAACCCTGCACTTTCTTCAGGTTTCTTTAAGAATCCCACTTGGTTATGCTTGTCGTAGTATTTCATGGAAGCCATTCGTTGAAATTATAGTAAAAAGGTTGTGATTATTGGTGATTATCAACTGGGTTTGACTCGTTTTGGTAACTTAGTACTGATTGTAGCTGCTGATTGACTTTATATGCGAAAAATAATGAATTTCAAGTGTCCCTTTGAGAAAATAGGCTCTTTTTAATGAAGAAAACTATTTTAGGTGAGATAAAACAGTAAATATCCAATTTGTAACATTATCCGCTTAAATATCCCCGCAATTTGCTATAACGGTCATATTTAGTGAAAAGTTAAAGTTGTGAGACCAAACAGTACTAACGACTAGTTACCAGTATTAATATTGGACTACCAGACTTAAGTCTGGTCAACCAGTATTAACAATATATTGTCAGAACTAACAATAAGCTTACCAGGATTAACTAGTAAACTACCAGAATTAATATTGACAATACCAGAATTAACTTTTGCACAACTTTAGTTCAACTTTAATCCATGCTCTAATGCAATCCTAGTATAACCTGAAAATGTTAAGCCACACACAAAATATACTACAAAACTATTCAAAAACACTATATTACGAGATCTATTATATTTGAATAACTACTAAAAATAAGATAACCTATCATAATTAATTCTACTAACTAGTATTACTAGGTTACAAACTATACATTTAATCCTCCCCTTAAATGTAGCTATGGATTTATCATACCAATATTAACCACTAAGAAATTAAACCTTGGTCCATCAAAAGCTTTGGTCAATAGGTCAGCTACATTGAAGTCTGTGTGAATTTTCTCCACCCTAATGAGCTTCTTCTCATAAGAATCTCGTATAAAGTGGTGTCTGATCTCTATGTGCTTTGTCTTGGAGTGATACACCGGATTCTTCACAATGCAGATTGTGCTTTCATTATCAATGTGAATTTTGGTATTCATGAAATTGAAACCATAGTCCAACATTTGATTCTGAATCCACAATACTTGTCCACAGCAACTTGCAGCAGCTACATATTCAGCTTCTGTTGTAGAGGTAGCCACTATTGTTTGTTTCTTGCATTGCCATGAAATTAATCTGCTTCTAAGAAATTGACAACCACCGGTTGTGGATTTCCTGTCAAGGTTTGCCCCAGCATAGTCACTATCTGAATAAGCTTCCAGGTCAAAAGATGATTCTCTAGGATACCATAAGCCCAAATTGGGTTTGCCCTTAAGGTACTTAAAGATTCTCTTCACAGCATTAAGGTGTGAAGTCTTGGGAGTAACCTGAAAACGAGAACAAGCACATACTGCAAACATTATATCAGGCCTAGAGGCAGTTAAATACATAAGAGAACCTATCATGGATCTGTATAAGTGTACATCCACTTCATCAGCTTCCTCATCTTTTGTCAATGCCATCTTGGTCTCCATTGGGGTTATTGCAGTTTTCACACTTGCAAGGTCAAACTTTTTCAGCATGTCTGCAACATACTTGTCTTGAGAAATAAAAATTCCATCTGTCTTTTGCTTGACTTGCAATCCAAGGAAGAATATGAGTTCACCCATAGAACTCATTTGAAATCTGCCTTTCATCAATGCCTCAAATTCATCACACCAAGACTTTCTAGTAGAGCCAAAAATGATATCATCTACATACACTTGAACCAGCATGATATCCTTCTTGTCCTTCTTAATAAACAAAGTCTTGTCAATAGTACCCCTTCTGTATCCATGCTTCTCTAGAAATGTTGATAGAGTAGCATACCAAGCTCTAGGAGCTTGATGTAATCCATATAAAGCTTTGACAACCTTATAAACCTTCTTAGGATGATCAGGATCAACAAAACCAGGAGGTTGAGAAACATACACCTCTTCATCTATAGTGCCATACAAAAATGCACTTTTTACATCCATTTGGTATACTATGAACCCCATAAATGAGGCAAAGGCTAAAAATAACCTGATAGCTTCTATTCTTGCCACAGGAGCAAAAACCTCATCATAGTCAATACCCTCTTCCTGTCTGTGACCTTGGGCCACTAGTCTTGCCTTATTTCTGACAACTACTCCTCTTTCATCCCTTTTGTTTCTGTATACCCATTTTGTTCCAATCACCTTTGCTCCATGAGGTAGATCTACTAGAATCCATACCTGTTGCAGCCTAAACTGTAACAACTCCTCTTGCATAGCTTCAACCCAACTGTCATCTTTTAGAGCTTCAGAAATCTTTTTAGGTTCCTCCTGAGATAAGAAGCAGGCAAACAAACAATGCTGTTGATCTTTGTGATTGTTCCTTTGCTGCTTTTGAACATAACTTACAAGTGCATGTGCTCCTGAATGTTGCTGCACTCTGCTTCTAGTTTGCACAGATGACTTAGGATCACCCAGTATTTGACTTTGTGGGTGAATGTTGTGTATCCTAAGAGTAGGAATGGGACTAACAGCTACTTCTGTTGGTAAGTTGTTGAAATCATGGACCATACCCTCGTCATCATAAGAAGCCTCATCAAAAATCCCTTTCTGAGGCTTGTTAAAGATTGTGAGCTCTGGCATATCTGAATCATCTTGATCAGCATGTTGAGTATTAACTGGACCACTACCAGAATTAACTGAGGTAGTACTGGTAGCTTTGTTCTTAGGTACTTCCCTTAAATGCTTTAAAATTGTCATTTTCTTCATTACCATGGTGTAGTTCTTTTTCAGGGATGTTGGCAGTAGGTATTAATCTGTTTCGGTTCAACGCTTTGTAGTGTTCTCTTACTGCATCTATACCATCCGTTACCTCTGTATCTTGATTTGAACAAAGCGTCTCAATTATGGTATCAAGTTCTGCTTCAACATCTTCCTCATGATCCTCTTCTTCTATTGAAGTAGTTTCATCTTGCTCACTCTCTTCGTTCTCATCAGCATTTTATCCCGACCCCGTACTTTGATCAAAACTCATCTCTGCAATGTAGTTATAATCAACCAACTTGTTGTTGGTCCTTAGCCATTCTTTACTGTGCTCCACATATAACTCAACCACACCAGTTCGACTTGCACAAGAGAACATGTCATATAAGCTGATCATTATTAAGTTTCATACCATTTGTAAGTGTCTTGAGTTGTTCTTTATAGTAAACACCATTCACATCGCAATCTTTAAAACCTAAACTCCTCAACTCGGTAGTAAATGACCACAAACATACTTGATTTTTTTTTCTTTATCCATACTAACGTAATCATAATCTCTATATTGAGTTACTGGTCCCCTCACCAATACACCACCGTAATGTAGCTTAAATGTTACAATCGTATCATTCATCCTACAAAAGTGACCAATAAGATAACTGTTATTAACATTATAAGGTTCAAAAAAGACACTATGTCACTATTAAATGTATAAAACTCAGAATGTATATTCTTTTGAAAGGCACTACTCAGACCACGAAAATGAATATCATATTATGATGGAATCAACTAAATACTTTACAAATAATTACATGAGCATGTTATCTTATATGGATTAAAAGCATACCTCTCTTCCATGCATCAATATGATATGTACAAGTTACCTTGAGAAAGAGAAAGTGCTAAAACCTAATGCTCGTTATCTTTTGTTAAAAAAACTAACATAGTTAAGTCACGTGACAATATGTGACTGAGTCAAGGCCCAATTATAAACGAGTCAACAAGTCCAAGGTACCACACCGCACCATTAAAAATTTAGGGTAATAAAAAACCCGGTTAACCAAGCTTGAGGTATCAAAATACACTTTGGCCTTCTTGAATAACTATAGCAAAGTGTGTTCATGACAGTTTAGCCTTTTACTACAAGGGAAAAAGGCAACTTGGTGCATCAATGTTTCTTGATTTTACGTTAGTCGTTATTTACTTACTGCATAAGTTGTTTGCATGATATGATCATGAAAGTTGTACAAGTGCGGTACTATACTAATCGACAACACGTCAAGACCTATGAAACGGACAAATGAATTACGAACGGTTCATTATTTATGCGTTGTGAGCGGTTCATTTTTTAGGGCTTTGTCATGTTTCTTCATCAATCAATGTCCTTTTTTTTCTTGTTTCATGTGTTTTGTTATGTGATTTCATCAAATAGGTCCCCACTGAATATTCCAACACTTTAGAATCACAAATGAATCACGCCCAGATTTAGTAACAAGTGTAAGTAAACTTTGATTTGGTCTCTCAAGCACTTGGTGTAAATACATTGAACTCGTATTTATTCAAATATGGTATGTTAACCGACTTCTAGATGGTCTATATCTTGGGTTGATAATATCAACTTGATATTAATCATATTCTTACGAGATAATAAAGAACGAGATTAATACAGAGGTTAAATGAGCATCCCACACCCAAAAGGTGTATGGGTGTTAACGAGTCGAGCTTTTAACGAGCTACTCGAGCTCGAGCTCGTTTAACTCGATCCAAGCTTGAAAATAATCGGACTCGAGTCGAGCTCGAACATAAAATAATGCTCGATTAGTTTCATGAGTCGAGCTTTCAAAAACTAATATTCGGCTCTGCTCGTTCGTAAACTCGTCTAGTTTCTCGAGTCGAACGAGCTAAACGAGCTAAACGAGCTAAACGAGCTAATCAAGTCAAACGAGCAAAACGAGCTAAACATCTAATTTTTAAAATGAATTTTAGATATTTTTTTAACTAACACGTCAATTTGAATCCAAACCATGTATTATAAATATATGGCAAACTTCACTCGTAATATTTATTAACTTATTAACGCTTAATGTTTAGCACTTATGCATGGTTGTGTTTTGTAACTCCCTTGTTTCCTCTCTTTTGTATCCTCTTTCTGATGTGGGATTCAAAAAAAGTCACCCTTATATTTGTGACAATAAAAAATACAAATACTACAAATAAGTAAGTATAGAAATAATACTCCGTATTAACAAACTATTACCACACTTTAAACATCTACGTAGTTCTGTATCACTACTGTATATGTTTTTATCAAATGTGTGTCTATTGTGTAAGAAAAAATTAGGGTATCAATTTTATGGTAACTTTTAAATATTTAAACTCTTAGCACCCGAGATAAAATAAATTTTTGAACAATCAAGTAATCTAAAAGTTGAACAAAGATTTCCTCATTTAGCTGGTTCTCATAGATGTGACCTATGATCGCGAACCTCGACATCGAAGTGTATGAACTCGTGTGCTTGACAAAATAATCACAAATAAACATACGCATATTATATGGAGAAAGTTTATAAAATGAACACGTTAAAGTATCGTTTTACGAAAATGAACGACGTATATAATATTTACGAAAATGAACGGCGCATCTAGGTGCGTACTCACAAACACGACAAACACCGACGCATTCTAGGAGCATTTTAAGCGCATATATGCTAAAATACAATGAGAGTTCCCACCGTATTCACATGTTGGTTCTTTATGTATCAAAGAGCCGATCAAGTTCAGGAACAACCATAACCATATATCACTAAACCATTACAGGCATCATTTTCCGATCAAGATCTTGCATAACTGCTCCTACCACCATGATTCCCAAACAATGGAGTTTCGTATATGAGTCAGCATCATTGGATTACCGATTTTGTGGCGATCAAGCTTAACCCATCCGATGTATACGCAACCAACGGGACATCGTGGAACTTCACTCAAACAGGAACACGAGACCATTCTTCTTTAAGAAGGCTCACGGACGAAGACCATTTATTAAGAAATATAGAGACTCCATGAATCATCCATGGACCATCTGTAATCACCGAATCAACACCCTCAGTAGATGAGAACTTAAAAAGGAAAAATCCTTTCACCATTTTTTATTTTCTTTAAGCCAAATTTCCCTCCAAATACTTCCTGTACCAAACATTCACGAACAAGAAAAGCAAGCTTTTAACCAATGAAAAAAACTCCTTAAAAGGAAGTTTCCATCCTATCACTACCTCATTAAAACCAAAGCCAAAAGGTAACCAAAACGTCAAAGTCATCATCAATGTGGCACAATTAGCATCTAGCTTCCGAAATTAGCCTTAGGTCAAAGACGTAGTGCAAACTTATAGCGTAAGATATAAGGGTTTCCTTCATTAGATTCATAGAACCAACCCAATAGAAACTATCATTATCCAGAGCACTAGTTGCATCAGGATTACCACTAGAAACAACATCATTGACCTCAACAACTTGACTAGTAGAACCAACAGTAGCGGTATTACCCTATTTTTAACCTCCATCCCGACTGCGTGTCGTACCAGCGGCCTCACTCAACTAAGGAAAACCACAATCTGAACTAGAACCAATCATCACAGGTACATTACTCTTCTTCTTCGTACCAATGCCTCCTCCTGAATCCAAAAACCCATACTTAAACATCGAAACATGCAATGAACATCTAAAACAAGAAGAAACAATAAGCGTTTAATTTTCACTTAACTTATTTGTTCCCTTAGACTCGTTTTAATAGCAAGTGGGAGCCTTGTGATTCTCCAATTGGGGAAGACTCCTTCTTTGTAATAAAGATTGAGAACTCGGATCTTTATGTGTTTATTGCTCTATTTTATTTACCGTAATAAGAGTTTGTTTTCTCCTTCTACTCGTTTTCTATATGTTTTATGTGCTTATATGATTCGTTGTGACTTGTTTATATATGCATGAGATTTTTGAAATTAAACGAGCATTTAACTATCTAAACTCGTTTTAATTAAATAAATATTCTTGTGAGTTTTCGAGGATGATATGCCAGATAAAAGTGAGAATGTTCTATGATCAAGATCCACAGAACTCATTCATTTGTGAGTTGATACTATGATTTGTGATAAATATATATTTAAAATTTCAACAACAAAAATATGTTGTCTGCAAAGAACTCATTCATCGACTTTAAGTGTTGTATACATTGGACATCATTGTAACTTTTATCTTCCTTATTACCTATTGCAATTTGATATCACACGACATTATGTTTTTAACCTTTTCATCATTATATACATTTTTTATTATTTGAAACTTGAATTTTTGAAGCTAGCCTGTCTATCAGGCGGGGCTTGAAGCTAATTAGGTAGATATAAGTAATAGATAATACTATAATACTTAAAATGACGAAACGATAAATATTATTTAAGTCGTTTTTGGTAAAGAATAGAATAATAGGCATTTTATTCTCTAATGACTATTTTTTACTTATTTACTCTAAGCGTTATATATAGATAGTCATATTTAAAATTTCAACAACAAAAATATGTTGTCTGCAAAGAACTCATTCATCTACTTTAAGTGTTGTATACATTGGACATCATTGTAACTTTTATCTTCCTTGTTTCTTCGCAATTTGACATCTAATGAACATTATGTTTTTAACTTTTTCATCATTATATACATTTTTTATTATTTGAAACTTGAATTTTTGAAGCTAGCCTGTCTATCAGGCGAGGCTTGGAGCTAATTAGGCAGATATAAGTAATAGATAATACTATAATACTTAAAATGACGAAACGACAAATATTATTTAAGTCGCTTTTGGTAAAGAATAGAATAATAGGCATTTTGTTGTCTAATGACTATTTTTTACTTATTTACTCTAGGCGTTATATATAGATAGTCATATGCTAAATATACTAAACATTTGTTAATATCTAGATGTACAATATGAAGTTAGTAAATAATATTCTTTATCTAAATTAACCAACCTAATAATAAATTAATAATTTAGCATCATACATAAATAAAATGTTTCATTGGAATATATTTTCTATTTATGTGTAGAAGAAATACGCAATGCCATCCCACATTGGATGATATAAGAAAGTAGCCTAGTATCGTTATAAATACAAAACCTGTGATGCAAAGTGATTTACTTATCCAACATTGGAGGCTTTAAATTCTCTAGTAATGGAATTTGAGTAAAAAAATATTATTTAACATATTCAACTCAAGGTTTAAAACTCGTCTTTGCTTACAAACGAGCAATAATCAAACTTAAACCAAGTAAAAAAGTAATCGCTCGAGCTTATAAACGAGCTCGAGCTTACAAACAAGCCATTGGGCTTGAGAACAAAAATCTTAAATAACTAATCGAGCTTCGAGCTCGAGCTCGAACAATAAAAAATATTCGATCTCGAGTTCGAGCTTGATTTTAAAAAATTACTCGAGCTCGAGTCGAGCTCGAGCCGAGTATTAGTTAATCGAGCCCAGCTCGAATATGCTGAAACTCGACTCGGCTCGGATCGTTAACACTCCTATGTAGGATATACGAACATATTTCAGCTTTTTTTATTCTGGTCGGGTATTCAAATTCGTTACATTGTAAAAAGATAAGAGATTCATTTTGTAATTAGGCAAATGACCTCTTAAATACCCAAGTTGGGGGTAATTTCCAATTAAAGTACCAAACTATTTTCTTCACAATCAAAGGTAGGTAACTAATTTAATTTATATTTTTGCAATTTTGGGGCATTCTAATAAATATTTAACGATTTTACGTTAAGTTTTATTATTTTATGTCCACCATCACTTGCCGCCGACACCACATACCAAGCGCATCCACCACTACCACCAACCTTACCCACCATCATTTCACCCCCAACGCCACCCAACACTGTCGTCACTACTACTGTCACCCCCTAACAAACACCGTCGTCATCACTAACCAACCCATCACCGCCACCACCATACCCACTCCACCACCGTCACCCTCCACCCCATCACCGCCATGGGGTTGTTGGGGGGGGGGGGGGGTGAGTCGTGGCAGAGGTGGTTGGTGGTAGTGATCAGTGGGTTGGTGGTAGTGGCGGCGGCGGTGAAAATGAAATGATATTTAACGGAAAATCTCAAATAGGCTAAAAAAATAGGCCACATTTCATTGTCAAGAAAATAGTTTGGTACCTTGACCACCATTCTTTTTGCGCGATTCGCCTTTTGTAATTTGGTATGAATAACATGTTTGAATACCATTAACGCCTCGAGTATAAATGAGTATAGCATAAGTTTTCATGCTACCGAAAGATTGGTAAGACAGATGAATGTACGTTTCAATCCCGTATAACTTTCTAGTACATTGTACATGTATAAATGCCTAAAAAAAAGAGAAGGATACACTTGAAACATGTAAAAAATCTTCATATGTACACCACTTGAATTTAGTCGTTTTTCATTTCTCAAAAGAATTGACATTGAAAAGTTTAACAAGGTGTGGTCATGTTGGCAACTTTACTTGTCACCAGTAATGGAAAAATGAAATGCTCTTGTCTCACCACTAGTCAATTAAAAATAGATTATGGATATCTTATCTTTGATGTGACCTAAAAGATGAATGACATTTTTCCTCTAAGTAATATTGTACTGCACATGTTGTGGTGTCACGCCAAACTGATGTGGAAAAATGCAGCTACATCTTTTGTTTAAACTCAGTTACAAAAACCCGACTGCAAAACTCCAAATTGCCAAATCAACTATTAAGTAAGTATGCATAACCTATGATGGATTCCTTTATATTCTCTTCTTAATAGGAGCAATTTAATCTAGTTTCACACTGTTGTAAGAGATGAATACATGTTGCATATATTACGTACTAGTATTCATTCGTTTTTCTCTCAATTAAGAACTTCTTGAATAAGATTGCCAAGCGAGCCACCTCTCTGCGATAACTATAGATTCTTTGGGCTTGTTAAATGGTAGAACATGTCCTGCGCCCTGTATAACCGTCCAAATGTTAGCTAAACTCGCTGTGAAGAGACGGAATTATATTGTCACACTACCTGATTATCAAAGCTCTACACTTTTTTTAACAATTTTCTTATGATACGCAAAGCTACTAAAGATGTCATAACTGTAATAAGATGTGTCATTTTTTCCTTGATCGTAATGTATGATATTGTTGATCGGTTCCCATTTTCCAATCACTCCCTAAAAAAGTACTTTAAAATACAGGTTTACTAATACAGTATTCAGCACCACACAGTATAAACAAGCCAAAACCATGACAACCATGGACAACCCCATGGAGCATAAGCAGGCCCATACAAACAGACTTCCTATTTGCAGTGCCAAAAGCTATATACCAACAGCATACTAAACAAAGCATTAATACCACAAAGACTCAAGAGACTTAAAATTTTAAACTAAACTGCATATTAATGACCTAAACACCATATCACCAAGTCAGGAAACTCACCTTATGATCATACTCACCAAAGACCCTATGAAAACATCAAACTATAGAACTCATTCCAAGCACACCAATTATAGAGAGATGTATCACAAGATCAAGGCTTTCAAATCAAAGATGCAGAGCCATCTGAACCACATCTACTTTCCACTTCCAAACAATCTGATTCAGCAGAAATGTATGACGAACATAGCAGATACGAGGATTAACAAAAAGGATTTGACTAAGGACCACTACAAGATGGGAAACCAAAATGTTACTAACTACATTTCCTTAGACCACAAAGAATCCAAGAAATAACTGTAACTTCATCCTAGGCTCTCAAATTGAAACGCCTAGTTTTTTTTGTTTTTTTTAACATGAGCTTCTGAAAACTCATTCCTTTTATAATATATAACATATCTGTATACTTTAATAAAATAAGCGGAAGCGTAACTTTTGCATGACATCGGGCTTATTCCAAACGCCCCTTAAAAATCGTAGCTATGAAAAATTACATGACTTATTATAAAAACCTGTTGCTGATAATTACTTGCTTTGGGGCATTCCAAACTGATAACAAATGATGGAAATGAGAAGCTCGTTACCTAACCCATGAGCTACACGATTTTAACCCATTACGCCCCATCTAGCACATAGCATGGTCTCATCTTACAAACCTGCAAAACATGAAACTGAGAACGGTAAGTCATTGCGACTTAGTGAGATAAGAAACTGTTGTGAATCATAAACTGAAATATGAGCTGAACATCGTCATGATGTTTTCTGCACAAGTCCTGTGTCCATCATGAGAGACTTTGATACATGGCTGCAAGCATATATTTGAAGTCTAACTGGTTCTAACTTATTACTGGATGTGAATTTGTAAATATCTATTCTGGTTAATTGTTTATAGCACATTCCTCTAAGGCTATTTCTGAACTGGCTACTGAGTAATAAAGTGATACGAACCGGATCGATAATAGAATAAAGATAAAAAAAATAAACAAGATAGATGGCTTATGTTAATGGGATAAACCGAGCCCCCGATGGTTTATATTAATGAGATAAACCGACCCCCAATTGATTAACTAATCAATATTCATTATCATTCAACATAATAAAAATTACAATTCTAATCCTCTATTTATAATAAAAGTTGCCCTAGACTTAACTTGGTCCATAAGATAATGCAATAAAAGGAAACTAAATAAACTAAATAACTAATAATAATATGCAGGATCATATCAATACTCCCGCCCCCCAAAACACCTTGTCCTCAAGGTGTTGCTTCATAATCTTGCCTCACGTGATTCCGGGATCCCATGTCTCGACTTGTAGTTCTCCCTCTTGTGGGTCATAATCAAACATAAAAAAGTGTTGGCATGGCTGTTCATAATTTGCTAATCTATTGTCACAATTCAGCCTGCCATCTATAGCTTCAATTGGCCCAACCTCAATCACAACACGAGACTTTGATTTCGTCCACACGAAAGGCCCTTTCCTTTTCTTTCTCTTTCTATTGGCAGCACAATGTCGGAGACCCAAATGAGACCCCTTACTCTTATTCAAGGCACAACCAAACCCCTCTTTACCGACTCCTTTTTCTGTAGTCTTTTGGTTTCGATCAGATGTCAAATCATCATAACATGGAGAATTTTGAATCGGTTTTGCGGGTATCGTGGTCGTTACTGCGGGTACCTTGGTTGTCACTGGTTGAGGCGTTTTAACAGACGATATGGGATTTTGAATGAAAGAATCAATTAGATTTATTATCTCTTCAATCTTTTGGTTCCATGCTTCACGCCTCTTATCGTCTTTAATATTTTGATACCATTCTTCACGCCTCTTATCCTCTTCAATCTTTTGATACCATTCTTGACGCCTCTTATCCTCTTCGTAAGCTCTAATAGCCATGTGTTCCCGCCTCTCAGCAAGTTTTTCTTTGATATCCCACATGTCCATCTCCATCCTTTGCTGCACAATTGCCATCCTTAATCCAGATCTTACCGTCTCTTCATGGACCTTTTTATAAGCCTCCATACTTGTTCGATTGCTCTTCCATTATAGCCCGCCGTATGTGTGCCATTGATACCCGAGATCAAAAGAAGATTTAACCTTTTTTTGAACAAGATGGTTTTCTGGTGATGAAAAGTGATTTGGATGAACATTAATTTCTGTCTGTGAATAGTGATTAGGATGAATAGTGTTCTGGTGAACACTAAACTCTTTTTTTTGAAACCCTAGAATCGAAACCAATTGATACGAACCAGATCGATAATAGAATAAAGATAAGAAAATAAACAAGATAGATAGTTTATATTGATGGGATAAACCGACCCTCCGATGGTTTATATTAATGAGATAAACCGACCCCCAATTGATAAACTAATCAATACTTCATATTATTCAACATAATAAGAATTACAATCCTAATCCTCTATTTATAATAAAAGTTGCCCTAGACTTAACTTGGTCCATAAGATAATGCAATAAAAGGAAACTAAATAAACTAAATAATTAATAATAATATGCAGGATCATATCATAAAGCTATCTATAAACTGATTTCTAACTAATAATAATCCAGTAATCATTAACTGTATGAAAGCTACATATAGTACTTTTTTATAAAGCTGAATTCTAATACTAGCAGTCTAACTGATATTAAAGCTATGTCTTAAACTGCATGCATAAAGCATGATACTAAATAAGTACATATCGTACTATTTTGACTACCTGAACATATTACTATAAGTACATAAGCATGATATTGATTGGGTGTATGAGCTACATAAAGCACAATACTAACTGACTACATTGAGTGCATAAGACAATATACTGGCTGAGTACATATAAAAGTATAAAACACTGGCTGAGTGCATAAGCACAATACTGAGCGCGTAAAGCACATACTGGCTGAGTGCGTAAAGCACATACTGGCTGAGTGCGTAAAGCACATACTGGCTGAGTCCGTAAAGCACATACTGACTAAGTGCATAACTGATTGAGTGCGCCTGATTGAAAGCATAAAGCATTTATCCCCATTCGGGACTGATTAATGTGCTTAAAGCACTATTATTCCACACAGGATTGACTGAGACTAAGTTTATTACTAAACTGTTCCGAGTTTGGAATTGTTCACACGTAATATTCATATATAAATTAAGGCTAAGCTGAATATGACCCAACGGTCAACATATACTGAATAAGACCCAACGGGTCAACATAATACTAAATATGACCCAACGGTCAACATATACTGAATAAGACCCAACGGGTCAACATAATACTAAATATGACCCAACGGTCAACATATACTGAATAGGACCCAACAGGTCAACATAATACTAAATATGACCCAATGGTTAACATATACTGAATAAGACCCAACGGGTCAACATAATACTAAATATGACCCAACGAACAAAATATACTGAATAGGACCCAACGGGTCAACATAATACTAAATATGACCCAACGGTCAACATATACTGAATAAGACCCAACGGGTCAACATATTACTAAATATGATCACATGGGTCAAAATGATGCTAATATGACCACACGGGTCAACATGATACTTGACTTGCATATTTGATGTTAGAAATACGAAAAAGTTTTCGGTCACTACCAATATAGTTAGTCATAGCTCATAGTAAGTTGTATGGTTAAGTTAGA